>JAODAL010031348.1:0-48577 GCA_025379985.1 Phyllomedusa bahiana
AGTTTCTAATCCTAGTTGGCTGTAGGAAATTAGAGGGATTTAGAATAGCTGTGATTTGCCGTCTTTCAATAAGGACTTGTCAAAAAACTCTTCCATACCTTCTTAAATTTTTTATCTTTCTGAACATGGAGTGAAATGCAGGTGGTAAGCGAGCAAAGAGGGGTGTAGGACATGGAGGGTAGAGGTACGGAGAAGGTGCTCCTTAGTGCTGGCGACAACATGCAAGCCAGCGGATCGTCGGTTTCAGGACCGTTTAGGCCTGTCATCGCTGGGGGCAGGGCCCCTGTTAAACTCAGTAACGAACAGCGTCGCCAAACTGTTCTTCAGTGGTTTAATGCAACCTGCATCCCGCAGTCTTACCTCCTCGTCCTCCCGTCACGGCCACAAATGTCATCATCAGCATCATCAGCATCCGTCCAACATGACGCGAAGGCAGCCCAAATGTCAACTCGTATACCCACCACTGTGGATAATCCATTTTCTAAAGACCTCTTTGATTACAAAATGCGGTTGGGGTCAGAAGGCATTTGAAAAGATCAAGAGGCCACAGAGGATGATTTTGTCTGCTCTATCGCCCAATCGCTGATGCCATCAGTGGAGGAGAAGGAAGCCGGTCCATCGGCAAAAATCCCAGGCGGCAGCAGCAGCAGGCATTGTGGCAGAAGCCTAATGGGTGACAACTGGCAATCTTTATTTACCACCTCAGCAACGCATGTAATGCAGGGCACACATACAACACACAATTTACATCCAAGGGTTAACTATGTATTTTTCTGCAGTTGTATTCATTAAAATAAACATTGTTTTTCACCGCCAAAGAAGAGATTTTGCCTGTAGCCTAATTAATATCCGAAGGTTAATTACAAGTTTTTCTGTTATTGTGTTCCGTAAAATACACGCCATTTTGACACGCTACAAAGCTGGTAAATGTTGGCAGCATATTTCTTTTGTGCAATTTATATCCAAGGGTTAACTAAGTATTTTTTCTGCAGTTGTACTAAAAGAAACATTCTTTTTCACCGGCAAAAAAAATTTTTCCTGTGCATAATTCATATCCGAAGGTTAAATTTCAAGTTTTTTCTGTTGTTGTGTTCCATAAAATACACGCCATTTTAACACGCTACAAAACTGGTAATTGTTGGCAGCACATTTCTTTTGCGCAATTTACATCCAAGGGTTAACTAAGTATTTTTATGCAGTTGTACTTAGGAAAAGAAACGTTCTTTTTCACCGCCAAAGAAGAAATTTTGCCTGTAGCATAATTCATATCCGGGAAAGGGTTTAAATTTAAAAATTTTTTGTTGTTGTGTTCCGTAAAATACACGCCGTTTTAACACGCTACAAAGCTGGTAATTGTTGGCAGCACATTTCTTTTGCGCAATTTACACCTACGGGATAACTATATATTTTTCTGCAGTTGTATTCATTAAAATAAACGTTGTTTTTTACCGCCAAAGAAGAGATTTTGCCTGTAGCCTAATTAATA
Source organism: Phyllomedusa bahiana (assembly GCA_025379985.1). Lineage (NCBI taxonomy): Eukaryota > Metazoa > Chordata > Amphibia > Anura > Hylidae > Phyllomedusa > Phyllomedusa bahiana. The sequence goes on from JAODAL010031348.1 coordinate 1,487, forward strand.
TCCGAAGGTTAATTACAAGTTTTTCTGTTATCGTGTTCCGTAAATACACGCCATTTTAACATGCTACAAAGCTGGTAGTTTTGGCAGCATAAATTTTTTTTGCGCAATTTACATCCAAGGGTTAACTAAGTATTTTTCTGCAGTTTTTACTTAGTAAAAGAAATGTTCTTTTTCACCGCCCAAAAAAGAAATTTTGCCCGTAGCATAATTCATTCCGAAGGTTAATTACAAGTTTTTCTGTTGTTGTGTTTCCCTAAAATACACTCTGTATTAAACACGCTACAAAGCTGTAATTGGTGGCAGCACATTTCTTTTGCGCAATTTACATCCAATAGTTAACTACGTATTTTTCTGCAGTTGTACTTAGTAAAAGAAACATTCTTTTTCACCGCCCCCAAAAATTTTTGCCTGTAGCATAATTCGTATCCGAAGGTTAATTACAAGTTTTTCTGTTGTTGTGTTCCGTAAAATACACGCCGTTTTAACACGCTACAAAGCTGGTAATTGTTGGCAGCACATTTCTTTTGCGCAATTTACATCCAAGGGTTAACTATGTATTTTTCTGCAGTTGTTTTCATTAAAATAAACGTTGTTTTTCACCGCCAAAGAAGAGATTTTGCCTGTAGCCTTATTAATATCCGAAGGTTAATTACAAGTTTTTCTGTTATTGTGTTCCATAAAATACACGCCATTTTAACACGCTACAAAACTGATAATTGTGGCAGCATATTTCTTTTGCGCAATTTACATCCAAGGGTTAACTAAGTATTTTTCTGCAGTTGTACTTAGTAAAAGAAACGTTCTTTTTCACCGTCAAAGAAGAAATTTTGCCTGTAGCATAATTCATATCCGAAGGTTAATTACAAGTTTTTCTGTTGTTGTGTTCCGTAAAATACACGCCGTTTTAACACTTTTCAAAGCTGGTAATTGTTGGCAGCACATTTCTTTTGCGAAATTTACATCCAAGGGTTAACTAAGTTTTTTTTCTGCAGTTGTACTTTTGTAAAAGAAACGTCCTTTTTCAACGCCAAAGAAGAAATTTTGCCTGTAGCATAATTTCATATTCGAAGGTTAATTAAAAGTTTTTCTGTTGTTGTGTTCCGTAAAATCCACGCCGTTTTAACACGCTACAAAGCTGGTAATTGTTGGATGTAAATTGGACAAAAGAAATGTGCTGCCAACAATTACCAGCTTTGTAGCGTGTTAAAACGGTGTGTATTTTAAGGAAAACAATAACAGAAAAACTTGTAATTAACCTTCGGATATGAAATTTTGCTTTCAGGCAAAATTTCTTCTTTGGCAGTGAAAAACAAAGTTTCTTTTACTGAATACAACTGCAGAAAAATACTTAGTTAACCCTTGGATGTAAATTGCGCAAAAGAAATGTGCTGCCAAGGGTTAACTAAGTATTTTTCTGCAGTTGTATTCAGTAAAAGAAACTTTGTTTTTCACTGCCAAAGAAGAAATTTTGCCTGTAGCATAATTCATATCCGAAGGTTAATTACAAGTTTTTCTGTTATTGTGTTCTGTAAAATACACGCCGTTTTTAAAACGCTACAAAACTGGGAATTTTTGGCAGCACATTTCTTTTGCGCAATTTACATCAAGGGTTAACTAAGTATTTTTCTGCAGTTGTACTTAGTAAAAGAAACGTTCTTTTTCACCCAAAAAAGAAATTTTGCCTGTAGCATAATTCATATCCGACGGTTAATTACAAGTTTTTCTGTTGTGTTCCGTAAAATACACGCCGTTTTAACACGCTACAAAGCTGGTAATTGTTGGCAGCACATTTCTTTTGCGCAATTTACATCCAAGGGTTAACTATGTATTTTTCTGCAGTTGTATTCATTAAAATAAACGTTTTTCACCGCCAAAGAAGAGATTTTGCCTGTAGCCTAATTAATATCCGATGGTTAATTAAAAGTTTTTCTGTTATTGTGTTCCGTAAAATACACGCCATTTTAACATGCTACAAAGCTGGTAGTTGTTGGCAGCATATTTCTTTTGCGCAATTTACATCCAAGGGTTAACTAAGTATTTTTCTGCAGTTGTACTTAGCAAAAGAAACGTTCTTTTTCACCGCCAAAAAAGAAATTTTGCCTGTAGCATAATTCATATCCGAAGGTTAATTACAAGTTTTTCTGTTATTCTGTTCCGTAAAATACACGCCGTTTTAACACGCTACAAAGCTGGAAATTGTTGGATGTAAATTGGACAAAAGAAATGTGCTGCCAACACATAGTTAACACAATAAAAGAAAAACTTGTAATTAACCTTCGGATATGAATTATGCTACAGGCAAAATTTCTTCTTTGGCGGTGAAAATCAAAGTTTATTTTAATGAATACAACTGCAGAAAAATACTAAGTTAACCCTTGGATGTAAATTGCACAAAAGAGAGTTCCAAGCCGTAATTTCTTTTCCAAAAAGGCAGTACCAGCACTTCATAAATATGTAGAACAGAAGGTGGGCCACTCCTTGAGCTTATCTGTTTGTTCCAAGGTGCACGGCAGCGCGGACGTCTGGAGCTGTAACTACGGTCAGGGCCAGTACATGTCCTTTACGGCCCACTGGGTGAATGTGCTTCCGGCCCAGGCACACCAACAACTTGGACAGGAGACACCGCTTTCTCCTCCACGTTGTCAAACTGCTGTTCCTGTGCCAATGTCCGCCTCCTCCTCCACCACCACCGTCATCTGAGCTTCCACATGTACTGCTCCATCATACCACATGTGTAGGGCACAGCGGTGTCACGTTGTTCTACACCTGGTTGCCTCGGCGAACGAAGTCACACAGGAGGAACTGCTCCGCATCATGCAGCAAGAAAAACGATGTGTGGCTTCTCGCACCAACTGCAAATCGGAACCATGGTAATGGACAATGGGAGGAGCATGGTGTCCGCGCTGCACCGAGGAGGGATGGTCCATGCGCCCTGCATGGCGCAGGTATTCAATCTTGTTGTGAGAAGGTTCCTGAAGTCTTCCACCGATCTTTTGAAGATTCTGAAAATGGCCAGGAAACTGTGCATGCACTTCATCCATTCCTACAAAGCCAGGAACACCCTCCTCGAGTTACAGCGGCAGAACGGCCTCCCCCAACACAGTCTGAAATGCCATGTTTCCACCCGTTGGAATTCCAGCCTGCACAAGTTGGACCGACTGTATGAACAGAGAAAGGCCATTAACGATTTTTTGATGATCCAGGCGGACAGGAGTACTCCCCTGTGTAACTTTAATTTCAGCCAGTGGCAGCTCATGCATGACATCTGCCGTTTGCTGAGGCCATTCGAGGAGGCGACATTTTTTGTCAGTCGCCAGGACCACGGGAGCCTTTTTCCCAGCTGCTGAGAGGGAGGACAAACTCAAATACTATAGGGAAATCCTCCGTAGTCAGTTGGCTGCTGCCTATGTGCGGCATCGTCCCTCCTCTGACAGGTCTGCCCGGGGGGTTATTCAGCGCTCACGTACTACTGCCGCGGCTACTGTGGGGAGGTGGGGGGGGGGGTAGGAGCAGTACCAGCTCCATCAGCAGCAACCTAAGTCTGGAGTCACTGATGAGCAGCTTCCTTCACCCGCCTATTGAGGAGGGCAGTCGCCTGCAGCAGGACCTGGAGCAGTCCCTGAACCAACAGGTGGTGGCGTACTTGGACAGCACTCTGCCACCCCAGTTAGAAGATCCGCTGGACTACTGGGCAGCCAAACTTGATGTGTGGCCGCAACTTGCCGAGTTTGTAGTGGAGAAGCTGTCCTACCCGGCCAGTAGTGTGGCATAAGAGCGGGTGTTCAGTGCGGCGGGGGCCAACGGTACCCCACGGAGAACTCGCTTGTCCACGGGAAATGTGGAATGGCTGACCTTTGTCAAGATGATCAGCCAGGATTTCCACACACCAATGCCTTAGGCGTGAGACTTCATCAGCCAAGACGCCGCACCCAAACTTTGAGAAATGAGTCTGGGTTCAAACTACCTGCCTCAGCCACTATTCTGATGCCACCACCCGCCTGATGCCACACATCTGCTGACAGTTTCTCCATCTGCCTACTACCATCTTTACCAGGGACTGGTATTGCCACCCACCTCCACACTATGTCATTGTGCCACTCTATGACCTCATGCTGCTGCTGCTGTTGCTGGTGCCTTGACCTCCACACTGTGTCATTGTGCCACTCTCTGACCTCTGCTGCTTCTGCTGCTGTTGTTGCTACTGCAGTCACCTCCAAACCCTGTCATTGTGCCACTTTCTGACATCATGCTGCTGCTGATGCTGCTGCCGTGACTTCCACCTATCTTGTGCCACTCTCTGACCTCATGCTGTTGCTCTGCCCACCTCCACTTGTTATTGTGCCCCTCTCTGGCCTACTCCTCTTATTGCCACCTCCCTTATGTCATTGTGCCACTCTATGACCTCATGCTGCTGCTGTGGCTGCTGCCGTGACCTAACACTCTGTCATTGTGCCACTGTCTGACCTCATGCTGCTGCTGTGCCTCCAGCCGTGACCTCCACACTGTGTCATTGTGTCACTCTGTGGCCCACTCCTGTTCTTGCCACCTCCAGGATTTGTCATTTTGACACTGTCTGACCTCATGCTGCTGCTTTTGCTCCTGCCGTGACCTCCACACTGTGTCATTGTGCCACTCTGTGGCCTACTCCTGTTCTTGCCACCTCCAGAATTTGTCATTGTGCCACTCTGACCTCATGCTGCTGCTGTGGCTGCTGCTGTAACCTACACATTGTGTCATTGTGCCACTCTGTGGCCTACTCCTGTTTTTGCCACCTCCAGAATGTCATTGTGCCACTGTCTGACCTCATGCTGCTGCTGTGGCTGCTGCCGTGACCTACACACTCTGTCATCGTGCCACTGTCTGACCTCATGCTGCTGCTGTGGCTGCTGCCGTGACCTACACACTCTGTCATTGTGCCACTGTCTGACCTCATGCTGCTGCTGTGGCTGCTGCCGTGACCTACACACTGTATCATTGTGCCACTCTGTGGCCTACTCCTGTTTTTGCCACCTCCAGAATGTCATTGTGCCACGCTCTGACCTCATGCTGCTGTGGCTGCCGCCGTCACCTCCACACTCTGTCACTGTGTTGCCACCTGAAGACAACAAGCTCCCTCTGCATATTTAAGCATGGCACAACATTCTACAGCACCCTACAGGCTCTGTGCAGCCTGGAAATAGCTGTTTTTAAATGCAATTCATCCCGAAGTAATTCGGACCTAAACGAATTTTGTCGGAAAATTCGGCGAAGTCGGCAAATCGAGTTTTTGAGAAATTCGCCCATCTCTAGTCTGGATACATTTCTAGATGCAATAATATAACAAGTTCTAGTGACCAGGATTCTGGAGAAGGGTCTGGATACATTTCTAGATGTAATATAACAAGTTATAGTGACTAGGATTCTGGAGAGCTGTCGTTGATCCAGGGATTTATTCTGATTGCCAGATTGGAGACAGGAAGGATTTTTTTCCCTAGCATGAGGACAATTGGCTTCTACCTCATGGGAGTTTTTGCCTTCCTCTTGATCAACACTTTAACACTTTAGCAACACTTTAGCAAAATGGGCTGAACTGGATGGACGTATGTCTTTTTTTGGCCTGACAAACTATGAAACTATGACGTTGCAGCCAGGGTAGCCCCAACAGGATCACAGAGGAAGCACGAGGAAGAACGTGAAAAGTGATTTTCTCCTTGTGCAAGACCCCTACACAGAGGGACACTGGCTGGGTTACAAATTGAATGAGGTCGCTAAGAAGCTCCCCACTGACAGAAGAGATAAGCAGGGGCTTCTCCAGATGGATCACAAGAAGGCAAGGACCCGGAACGATAGGCCAGCATCCGCTGTCACCTCCACTGGCAACATCAAACTTAGAGAGGGAGAATTAGCACCTAGGGACATCTCTCCTACAGCACCTAGGTGGAAGCGTTTCCCGAGCACTGGGGATGCTGCGGACAGCTTCTGCGGAAATAGTCTGGACTGGCGTAGAAGATTCTCTGCCCGGTGGCGGGACAGCTCTTGATCCGACAAGTGGCCTGGTTCACCTGCATGGGTTCCGCGGTGGAGGCCTGTGGGAGCGGCAGCAGAGACCTCTGGAACGCAGGGGTCAGACAAGGTAGTCGGCGAGGTCGTGCCGAGTCACATTCCTGGCGGAGCTCCTCCTGTCTCTCCATGAAACGCACGTCTCTGCGAGTGCCCAGGTGAATAAGTTCGCCCAGAGAAATGGAAGATCTCTAGCTGCAAGTGTGTCCTTGACCCTGCAATACAGACCCTTCAAGACAGACCCTTCTTGAATGTGGCGCAGAGGGCGGCGTCATTCCAGGATAGCTCAGAAGCTAGGGTGCGGAACTGGACCGCATAGTCACCTACGGAGGAGTACCCCTGATGAAGGTTCAGGAGCCCCATCTCGGCAGAAGACGCACGCGCTGGCTCCTCAAAAACGCTGCAGAATTCAGTGAGGCTTTGCATACTGAGACCGTTAAGGAGAATAGCAGTGACAGGCAAACACAAATTGATGACGATGTAGCCAATCGCACTTGGAAGCCAGGTGTAGCAAGGGCTTCATCATCATCGTCGGAAGAAGAGGGTGTCTGCATGCGTGTCAGGCAGAGGCGCAGCTAGCAAGTCGGTAGTGTGGCTGTGAGTCAGCAGGGTGGCAGCAGTGCGAGGTCGAGAGCCAAATGACCATGGGGTAGAAAACCCGCTTCTCAGGTCCAAGAAAGTAGTTTCACAGGGGCTCAGCGAGGCAGCGGCGGTAGTAGTCACTCAGTGCGGAGCGTTGGCGATAAAGTCACCCACTTGGTGGTGCGGCAGTCTTTTGCTAAGACGCCAGAGGAGCCAAATGTGTATATGTAGAATCTGTGGGCAGAAAGTGAAGCGTGGCCAGGAGTGTGGAGCTAACGGTGGCACCACAGCCTTGCGTCGACACATGCAGCGTCACCATCCAGTGGCCTGGGATAAACGTGTCTACGATGTGATTGTCCATCCTGCCGCCACAGCAACAGCACCCAGTGACACGCATGCCATTTCAGCCAGTCAAGACTCCACCATCACTGCTGAAGGGAGCTGTTTGTCTTTGCCATCATCTACTGGTCCAGATGCTCCTGCTCCTCGCCACTCATGGTGCCAGCAGTGATTCACAGAGGAGATTGCCAGAGACAGCAGTATGCGTCCAGCCATCCTAAGGTGCAGAAGCTGACCATGCTCCTGTCTAAGTTGATGGTACTGCTGTTCCTCCCTTTTCAAGTGGTGGCCTCTGCACCATTCAGAGATCTAATGGCTTGTGCCGACTCGAGGTGGAGAGTCCCAAGCAGTCATTTCTTTTAGAAAAAGGCAGTACCAGCCATTCACAAATATTTAGAACAGAAGGTGTGCCAGCCATTGAGCATATCAGTTTCTTCCAAAGTGCATGGCAGCGCGGACGTGTGGAGCTGTAACTATGGTCAGAGACAGTACATGTCCTTTACGGCCCACTGTGTGAATGTGCTTCATGCCCAGCCACACCAGCAACTTGGACAGGAGACGACGCTTTCTCCTCCATGTTGTCAAACTGCTGCTCCCGCACCAATGTCCGCCTCCTCCTCCACCACCACCTCAGCCTCCAGAAGTCTAAGTGCTGCTCCATCATACCCCATTTGCAGGGCACAGCGTTGTCACGCAGTTCTACACCTGGTTTGCCTGGGCGAACGATGTCACACAGGGGAGGAACTGCTCCGCATCATGCAACAAGAAATCAATGTGTGGCTTTCTCCGCAACAACTGCAAACTTGAACCATGGTGACAGACAATGGAAGGAACATGGTGTCTGTGCTGTACTGAGGAGGGTTAACCCATGTGCAATGTATGGTGCACGTGTTCAATCTGGTTGTCAAAAAGTTCCTGAAGTCTTCCACCCATCTGCAAGACATTCTAAAAATGGCCAGGAAACTGTGCATGCACTTCATCCATTCCTACAGATCCGAGCACACCCTCCTTGAGTTGCAGCGGTAGAACGGCCTCCCCCAACATAGGCTGCTCTGCAATGTTTCCACCCATTGGAATTCCAGCCTCCATATGTTTTACCGATTGTATGAAGAGAGAAAGGCCATTAACAATTTTTTGATGATCCAAGCGGACAGGAGTACTCCCCTGTGTAATTTTGATGTCAGCCAGTGGCAGCTCATGCGTGACACCTGCCGTTTGCTCAGGCCCTTTGAGGAGGACACGTTATTTGTCAGTCACCAGGACTACAGGATGAATAATGTCCTGGAACAGATGCTGCAAAATCTGTCTGGTCAGGGGACTGGAGACATGGCGATGACATCTCATCGCCACGTGAGTCCAGTGGGGGCTGAATTGGAGGAGGACATTGGAGCACAAGCAGTATCTGGCGAAATGAGTGTTTTTTCTACTCAGGTGACAGGAGAGGAGGAGCAGGAGCATCCGGATGTGGTAGAAGGAGATGAGGTAGATGAGGCAGATGACCCAGACACACCATGGCAGTATACAGTGGAGATGGAGGCAGGGAGTCCCTGAGAGTCACTTGCGCAGATGACCCGCAGCATGCTGATTTGCCTGGGTAGTGACAGTCGAATAGTCACCATCTGGCAGGGATGATTTCTTCCTCTCCACCCTCTTGGACCCTCGCTACCGGTCCAAAATGGGAGCCTTTTTTTCACCTGTCGAGAGGGAGGAGAAACTGGCGTACTATAAAGAAATCCTATGTAGCCAGTTGGCCGCTGCCTATGTGCACAATCATCCATCCTCTGGCAGGTCTGACCGGGAGGTTCCTCATCACTCACGTACCACTGCCACGGCTGCTGTGGGGAGGTGGCGGAGTAAGAGCAGTAGCAGCTCCATCAGCAGCAGCCTAAGTCTGGAGTCGTTAATGAGAAGCTTCCTTCACCCGCCTAGTGAGGAGAGTACTCACCAACAGCAGCAGCAGGACCTGGAGCAGACCTTGAACCAGCAAGTGGTGGCCTACTTGGACAGCAATTTGCCACCTCAGGTAGAAGATCCGCTGGACTACTGGGCAGCCAAACTTGATGTGTGGCCGCAACTTGCCGAGTTTGCAGTGGAGAAGCTGTCCTGCCTTGCCAGTAGTGTGGCATCAGAGTAGGTGTTCAGTGTGGCGGGGGCCATCGTTACCCTGAGGAGAACCCGCAAGTCCACCCGAAATGTGGAGAGACTGACCTTTGTCAAGATGAATCAGGCGTGGATCGGCCGGGATTTCCACACACCAATGCCTTATGCATCAGATTAGATCAGCCATGACACCTCCCCAAAACTTTGAGAAATGAGTCTGGATTCTTCTGGCTACCTGCCTCAGCTACTATTCTGATGCTGCCTGATGCCACACATCTGCTGTCAACTGCTCCATCTGCCACTCACCATCTTTACCAGGGACTGGTATTGCCACCCTCCTCCACACTCAGTCATTTGCCACTCTGTGGCCTACTCATGTTGCTGCCACCTTCTCAACCTGTCATTTGCCACTCTGTAGTGATGTTGCTGCCATCTCCACACTCTGTCAGTGTGCCACTCTGTGGGCTATTGATGTTGCTTCCATGTTCTCGACCTGTCTTTGTGCCACTCTGTGGCCTACCGATGTTGCTGCAACTTTCACACTCTGTCATTGTGTCACTCTGTGGGCTTGTGATGTTGCTGCTACATTCTCAACATGTCATTGTGCCCCACTGTGTGGGCTAGAGATGTTGCTGCCACCTCCATGCTGTGTGATTGTGCTACTCTGTGGCCTACTGATGTTGCTGCCACCTTCTCAACCTGTCATTTGCCACTCTGTGGTCTAGTGATGTTGCTGCCACCTCCACACTCTGTCATTGTGCCACTCTGTGGCCTACTGATGTTGCTGCCACCTTCTCAACCTGTCATTGTGCCACTCTGTGGCCTACTGATGTTGCTTCCACCTCCACACTCTGCCATTGTGCCACTCTGTGGTCTACTGATGTTGCTGCCACCTCCACACTCTGTCATTGTGCCACTCTGTGGTCTAGTGATGTTGCTGCCACCTTCTCAACCTGTCATTGTGCCACTCTGTGGGCTAGTGATGTTGCTGCCACCTCCATACTGTGTGATTGTGCCACTCTGTGGCCTACTGATGTTGCTGCCACCTTCTCAACCTGTCATTTGCCACTCTGTGGGCTAGTGATGTTGCTGCCACCTCCACACTCTGTCATTGTGCCACTCTGTGGGCTAGTGATGTTGCTGCCACCTTCTCAACCTGTCATTGTGCCACTCTGTGGGCTAGTGATGTTGCTGCCACCTCCATACTGTGTGATTGTGCCACTCTGTGGGCTAGTGATGTTGCTGCCACCTTCTCAACCTGTCATTGTGCCACTCTGTGGGCTAGTGATGTTGCTGCCACCTTCTCAACCTGTCATTGTGCCACTCTGTGGCCTAGTGATGTTGCTGCTACCTTTACTTTATTCCACCTGGTGTCATTGTGCCACTCTGTGGCCTACTGATGTTGCTGCCACCTCCATACTGTATGATTGTGCCACTCTGTGGCCTACTGATGTTGCTGCCACCTCCACATTCTGTCATTGTGCCACTCTGTGGGCTAGTGATGTTGCTGCCACCTTCTCAACCTGTCATTGTCCCACTCTCAGAATCAGGATCAGGATTGTCTATTGATTAGGTAGCCAAAAGCAGGAGTGGATACAGAACACAGAAGAAGTGAAAATATCCCATTTAGTTGTCACCTCTGTTTTGGATCAACTGCTGTTTGTTTTTGGCTTTAGCAATGCTGATGGATTATTGACTGATTGAAAGCAGACACTGATGGATGAAAGGAAGGGCAAAATGATCAGTGACATCAACGCAACATTACTGCCGACACCCTCTCCACTCTTTTGGGGGGTTCTACATGTATCAGCCTTTAACAGAACAGGTTCTGCCATAATCTGTGGATTCATCTGATGTAAAAGGAGTGCTATTGTAGGATCTTGGCCCTCTGCTGGGTTCTTTCCAGCTGCCGCTTACATTACCTTGTCAGGCTGCATTCCCACTTCAGTTATTTGGTCAGTTTTGCCCCTGTAACTGCCCAGAGAAGTGAAGTGTGAAGCGATTCTAAGAGCAGCGGCTGTCATGTGCGTGTCTTACTAAAACACAGCATTGTATGAAGACCAAGCCACACTCACCATGCATATTTGAGCATGGCACAATGTTCTACAACCCCCTACAGGCTCTCTGCAGCCAGGAAATAGCTGTTTTTTTAACACAATTCGCTGCAAATAAATTTGTGTCGAAAAGAATTTTGCCGAAAAATTTGGCCAACTCGGAGAATCGAATTTTTTAGAAATTCGCCCGTCTCTAGCTACCACCCATGACAGTATTGAAACTGAAATAGAATGGGTCTCCCTTTTTTTCTCCTTTTTTTTTCACTGTTCCATCTTATGCCCCACTCCAACAGGAATCAACTAGAAAGTGGCCAGAGTCTCAGTGTGGAGAATATAGAATGGTGTATTTTAGTATATAGACAGAGTCTGATTATGCACAGTAGAGTTAAAGATGATATGCCCTCTGCTCCTTATATATTGGACTCAGTTGGGGCACCTTAATTTATGTACACCTCTTATAGCAGAAATGTGGGTAGATGAGTGGAGGATGTCTCACTATAGTCTGAGATTTGTTTCAGAAGGGTCAACCCCTCTTCTTGGTGCCCAGACCACACAGATTTGCTTGAAACTCTCCAAGTTCACTGCACAGTATTAGAGTGCCACCTCCGGCACCAGAGCTCCCGGATTGTAGGCGCGATATGCGCCTGTCACCTGCTGCAGCTGCCGTTCAGCCGTGACGACTCGGAAAGTCCCGCTAGTTGGAAACCCGAGGACAATATGGTGGGGTCTCGTAGAGGCAGCGGACACCTTCTCCGTCACTGCCTAGGTCGCGCTGGAGTTCCACTTCTTCCCAGCGGCGGGCTGCTTCATCTTTAGCCCCGCAAGGCAAGCGATCTCACAAGCGGGTAAGTAGTCTATGAGATACTTGAGTCAGTGCTTTCTCTCTCCGCTCCACACTTCAAGATGGCGCCTGCAGTAGCGTGATCGTCACGCCACAATTCAGGTGGGAATTGGGGATCTTTACTGCTTCCAAGGTCCTCCTCGGTGGGTCTAGTTGTTCTCTGGTCTTACCGAAGACCAGCAGATATAAATCTCCAACATTTGGAGAGCAATCAAAGGCTTATTTGGACCATTTTAATGAGCTTTCCTCAGAGGTCTCGGTCTATGTGACTGGCAGCATGCAGGCTCAGGTCACGCCCCCCTATCTTCATGATTTTTTTAGACTCCATTACGTCATCCCTCCTTCTAACCACCTTATACACCATTTTTAGGCCTCAGCTATGTTCACCACTATTTTGCTAGGAGTATCATTCTCAGAAATATACAAATTCCGAGCTATATTTTTGGTTTTTATGTTTCTAATATGGCGTAAAGGTGCTTTTTACAGTTTTTACTTTGTTCCATTATTCTATTCTTAAAACCTCTTTTTTATATTAGAAATTTTAACCCCTTAATACCAAGCCTCAAAAGGCTTTAATGACCAGCAAACATTTTTATATATATTTTTATAGTTTGAGGATATGTATGAAACTTTTTTTTGCTGTTGATTTATAAAAATATATATATAAAAAAGCATTTTTCTGCATTTGTTTTTTCATTTTTTTTACAGCATTCTTTAACTATTTTAACACTTTTTTTTACACTTAATAATGTATTCGCATATTCCTGTATGCTAATACATTACATTCGGTTTCAGTATGACACAAACTGCTGTGCAACAAACATTGTGCCCTGACAGCAGGCTTATGACACAGACAGCCCTGGGACTATTCTAGGTCCCAGAGTTTACTGTGAAGCCACACTCTATTGGGCACTGGGAATCCCGGTGACCCGATGGGGCAAGGGAATCCCCTTTGATCATGCTAGTGTCTCAGACTGCTGCAACAGGTTAAACGGCTGGGAGCTCAGGAAGCGTCCAGTCCTGCCGTACACAGACTGTTCTTGGAACAGGGCTACTGACATAGAAAACACATGCACTCGGCTGTTTAAGAGTTATAAAGAAAACCCCGATAACTGCTTTAAATAGTTCAGAAAAAAAATTGTCTGAAAAGACAAATACAACTTAACAATAAAAGAATCATTATTCTCCTGATACTGTACATCCCCTGCTGCCCCAGCACCACGGGTTCAGTCCTCCATGATGGCCTTTTTATTTTGTGGCATTTGTTGTTGTAGCCAATATATAAAGACAGAGGGTTAGTTTAGAACAATGACAACTGTGGGGTGACCTAATAACTATGTGTGAATATCTCAAGGATCAAGATAGTAATCTCTCTCATGTCCTATTCATAATAAGTGGCACAATATAAACTATATAAACTAGAGAAGATATCAAAGGGGACATAGGCATTTTTGAAAAAGCATTTCTGCTTCCCTTTGATAGTTTCTCTAGTTTATAGCGTGCCACTGATATTGGAATATGTATGTATATTGCGGCCGCACCAGTGTGTACCTATGCTAATTTTTACAAAAATGTTTTTTGATGTGCAAAACCATATATTGTTTCTAATCTGCATAGGGAGGAGTGGCTGCCTCCAATTTGGTTTTTTGCACTCCACCCACCTTCACAGGTTTTTAAATCAGTGCAGTGTGTTCATAAGTCGGTGCATTCACTCACAGAATTATAGAAGACTGAACAGAGTCCAGGAGAGGTATCAATAGTGTAGGACCACCTGCCTTGAGGTCCCGTTGGTGTTTCGGAGGTGGCTTAAGCAGTTTTGATCAAAAATGTGAACTAAGAACCTCAAACATTTTTCATATATCCTAGATAGCAGAAATGTTTTTTAAAAAATTTATATGTCCCCTTTGATAGTTTCCCTAGTTTATAGTGTGCCACTGATATTGGAATATTGAAATATGTATGTATATTGTGGCCGCACCAGTGTGCACCTATGCTCATTTTTTTCAAAAATGTTTTTTGATGTGCAAAACCATATATTGTTTCTAGTCTGTATAGGGAGGAGTGGCTGCCTCAATTTTGTTTTTTTTCACTCCACCCACCTCCACAGGTTTTTAAATCAGTGCAGTGTGTACATAAGTCGGTGCCTTCACTCCCTGAAGTATGGACGTCTGAACAGAGTCCAGGAGAGGTATCAATAGTGTAGGACCACCTGCCTTGCGGTCCCGTTGGCGTTTCGGAGGTGGCTTAAGCAGTTTTGATCAAAAATGTGAACTAAGAACCTCAAAAAATTTTCATATATCCTAGATAGCAGAAATGCTTTTTCAAAAATTCCTATGTCCCCTTTGTTAGTTTCTCTTGTTTATTGTGTGCGTATGATATTGGTTTTTGTTTGTATATTGCAGCCGCACCAGTGTGCATCTATGCTCATTTTTTTCAAAAATTTTTTTTGATGTGCAAAACCACATATTGTTTCTAGTCTATTCATAACAAGGACTATATCTTTTACAAGCAGATAAAGTCAATGTCTAGAGGAAAGAATGTTTCTACACCAACAAAGAAAGGGATTAATTACTGTAGGAGCAGTAAGACTATGGTACTCACATGGTAAATTTACAAAGAGTGAAAGATTCACCTGTATTTCTCTTGAGAATAACAATGTTACAAGTTATGGCTATTAGATTACTGAAAATGGAGCATTGATCCAAAGCACTGATTCTGATTGCCATATCTTAAATTTGGAAGGAAACTTTCCCTAAAATTATGAAAATTGGCTTTTGCCTTCCTTAGGATCCATACTGTAGAAAAAATCAGGTTAAACTGACTGGACATATGTATACTTTCAGTCTTATAAAATATGTTACTTTAAAAAAAAACTTGTATAAAAATGTTTGATAATCATGGATTTTTTGCAAGCATTTAAAGATGCCAACAAAATTGCGTATGTGATGTAGGCCTAAAACTTATTTGTAAGGGTAGAGGATCTTTGGGAAGAAAGGCAAAATAAAATGTTAATTAAAAAAACATGTTTTCGAATTTTTAGAATGATTTTCTCTGCTCAGTTTCTGGTCTCTTAAAATTTCACATTAATCAATTAATTGGCAATATAAAATTATGTACCAAATTATGTACAGAAACTGATTTATAATGCAGTTTTCACTAATTATTTGTTTTATCTCTTTTTCAGCACTGAAATTACTTAATGTCTATGAAACTGGATGGGCACAAAAGCATTTAGGTGTGGATGTTGAAAGGAATATACATGTTGTTTGGAAAAGACATGGAAGGCCATTTGTTCATTTGGATTTTGTGTCTCTCAGAGAAGAGCGCTCTATCCCACGCGAAATTGACCTAATTGGAGGCAACCAATATACTGTGATTGCATTAAACATTGGAGTACATTTTAGACTATTCCCTATCCATCACTATATCCGAAGACTCCTCAACATTCGCCGTGCCATAGATCGCCTTTTCCTCAGAAGTCCACAAACAAAAGTTATTATTAAAACTGAGAATACAAGCGAGATGGGAGGCGAATATGAAGGAATGAGTGATTTCCATGCATATGTTCACTACTCCATAATGGAAATAGTTTTCAAAGGTCTCAATGTGGGCTTTGTTAATGGTTGGGACATGACAACAGCATTTAATACCAATCAAATACATCCATTAGAACCTTATATAAGAAATGAGGTAAACATGCTGATGACATACATATGTACCTGAAGAAATAAATGCCCAGCTTCAAGTGGATGTCAGTGCTCAGGTAAAGGATATTGTAACCCTAAGTTACAGAAGATTGAAGAAGTCCACAGCACACAAATGTAGGCTTTGATTTTTGTTTTGCACCAAATTACATTTACAGATGTTTTGTCAAAGTGATGTTGAATTGTGACTCAGATACGACGATTCAGTTTATAATCAATTTTAATCATGTGTAATGGCTAAAAAGCCGATGCATAAAAAAGGAAATAGGTGATAGAATGTGAATCAATGGTTTGGAGAGCAATTGGAGTAAATGTTGTATGTAAATGGGAACTGATGCCTATAATAAGAACGTGGCCAGAACCAGCAGAGTATATAGATGCTATGGACCAAATGAAACACTGTATTGCCAGACAGGGCATGGGAGAGGTTTTTGCTAGGTTTGTTGGTGGTAGCAGGACTGCTTGAGACCACCAGCAAACCTAGAAAAATCCTCTCCCATGCCTTATCTGGTGATACAGTGTTCAATTTGGTCCATAGTACGTTTATATTCTGCTGTTTCTGGCCAGGTCCTCATTATATATGTGCCCAGTTACCTATGGGATTTTCTCCAATTGGTTTCCAAACCATTCATTCACATTCTATCACCTATTTCCTTATTATGCATTGGCTTTATATTCATTAGTGACTATACATGATTAAGGTTTATTATAAACCAAAATGTTGTATCGAGTCACAATTTAACATCATTTTATTTCACTCTATTAACATAACATCTATAAATATAATTTGTTGCAATACAAAAATCTAAATATACATCTATGTGCTGTGGACTTATTCAATCATCATACTTATGTACCTGAGCTGTGATTTGCCTTTAAATTTAGTAAAAGTTGTTTCACTAAATGACTCTGACATTTTACTCTGGAAAATGTAAGCAATTGGCCTAACACTAAAGAGGATGACCCACTGTTATTTCACATCTTCGCTATGAGCCGCCTCAGAGAACAGGTTTGGGCACGCATTTGGGAGTTCAGAAGATAGTCAACCACACTTGCTCAGTTGTATTTGGAACTCTCATAAAACTGAAAGGGGACAAATACCCAAGCATAGTAAACTAACATGCTTTGTGAGGATGGCTCATGGCAAGTTACCCTTTTCCCCCCAAAATAAAACATCTCCCAAAAATAAAACCTAATGGAATCTTTTCAAGTTTAGGAATATAAGGCCTCCCCTGAATATAAGACCTAGCAGCAGTCATTGCTACAATTCCCCCCACGCCATACATTAGCATTATCAGATCATTTATATAGATCTTACCTTGTGTTGGAGGCTGCCTAAGACAAGAGGTGCTCATTTACGGAAAGTGCTGTTGCTACACATGAGAGATTGGGGCAGTTGATTTTAATAGAAATGGAGTCACAAGAAATTCACCATGAAACTCAGGGTTTATGAGGTCATGATGATGTTCCAGAAGATAATGACGGTCTTTGAAAAAATTTTGCTTTTTGTTCATAAATACTGGGATCGGTAAATGTACCATAGATTGTTGTACATGGAAATAGAGTCACAAGAAATTCTTGTGTTTGGTTGGTTATGCTGATGTTTGTGATGATAGGACTTGAGGAAGCATTAACTGGCGAAACGTACGTCGGGGTGATTGGAGGTATTTGGACTTTACTGGAACATGGGTAATTTACGTCTATTACTATCTCTTGTTTGTTGCATTCATTGATAGTGGTGAATTGGTCTTGATGTAACTAATTATGGGTTACATATATCTATTGGTGATATTAATATACTGATAATTCCCTATATATATGAGACCTGTCACTTTATATTTGTTACCCTATATGTTTCTGTACAATTTTATGTAATGCGCCTCTTTGTATTTCAACTATGGGATCTTGTCTTTTGTAATGTTATGTAATTTTTAACAAGAAATAATTTAATAAAGATTTTTGATATTAATTTGGTGGTGGAGTAAGCTCCTTTTCTTATTTTTGTAAGCTATATATTTCGGGAGTATTCCATTGGTTGTGTTTTGTT
This sequence comes from Phyllomedusa bahiana, assembly GCA_025379985.1. Classification (NCBI taxonomy): domain Eukaryota; kingdom Metazoa; phylum Chordata; class Amphibia; order Anura; family Hylidae; genus Phyllomedusa; species Phyllomedusa bahiana. The sequence continues at coordinate 19,193 of JAODAL010031348.1, forward strand.
GGAGCTTTTCTTTGTGAATAAAAGATGATAGGACTACAGTATATTAATAAATGTGGATTTTTGTTCATGGAAAAATAGGACATCTCCTGAAAAAAAAAATTAGCGCGTATCTAGGAGCAAAAATAATAATTAATAATTAATAAGACACTGTCTTATTTTCGAGGAAACAGAGTATGAACTCGCCTCACACCTGAAATAGGGCAATGGATAAACCCCTTTAACACTTTCCCTCAGCAAGAGTTTATGTATACATTGTGCATGTTTTTCCTTCCTGCCTTTCAAGATCCATAACTTATTTTATTTTTCCATCTACATAGCCGAAGAGGTTCAGTTTCATGCTACATTTATTCTACATGTTAGCATGATTCCAGACTTTTCATTATGTTTTACTATTAACTCCATTTTTTATACCAATAACTTTTATATTTTATAAACCTGAATCTTGCAAGCTGCCATGCAGTTTTTATTGTTAGTATACTGGCATACATGCAATTTTTGTATCACATTTTAGTCCAATTTTTTGTTTGACTGAAAAAAATGCAATTTTGCCGTTAAGTATTTTTTTTTTATAGTGGTCACTGTGAGGGATGAATAATTATATATTTTTATTGCTCATTCTTGTACACATGTGACAATAACAATTATGTTTAAAGTTTAAAATGGTAAAAGTGCATTTTAAACTTTAAGGTCGAAATGTATGAATCTCGGCGCGTCGGAGCGTACATTTTCGCCTAATTTCAAGTGAAAGCTGCACCTCATGTATGTCGGCGGCCGAGGTGTGCTCATACATGTGGTGTAAAGTCCACCGCGCCTCGCCAGTGTGTGAGGGACTGCGCCTAAGATTCGCCGCCCGAGGAGGTGCGCTTATACACACGGTGAAAAGTTCCCTGCGCCTAACATGTATTACGATTCGAGACAGGCTGGAAATGAGCGAAAAATCATTAAATATGTTAGTGAATAGCAAAAAGAGTTGTCTTCCAAATGAATGAATGAATGAATGAATAAAGTAAAAAATCAAAGCTGTTTAAAAGTGATTAAATGTAGTGAAAAAATGGATCATTAAAAATGAAAGGGAAAATATATAAGATCGTTAAAGAAATAAATCTCAGCTCTCAGCTCCATGAGGCATGGAGTACGAATCAAAAAAATCGTTTTCATTAGGTGTAAAACATTATCTGAAAAAGAGCTCAAACCTTCTAAAAAAATACAGAAATAAAATCACTAACAAAAAATCAATAACGTCGCGGCATCAGGAATTGCGATATAGAAAATTGCCGGAAAATACAGTAATTCAAATTCTGTAAGCTCTTCTCATTATGGTCGGCATAAACCAGCCAATCAGAATAGGAGCGACAGTGAACAATTATAACCTATGGAGTAGTATTGACCAATCAAATGAAAAGGCGTTACTCACGAAGTTGTACACAGATGTATATATAAAATGAACAATAATATGGGGGTAACAAAAATAAAAAAATAAAAATGAATTCATGAATTCAAAGTAGCTTGCACTCTAGGCTCGAATAGCCAAGCCCCGCTAGCTCAACCAATCAGCTCTTTTCTGCATTTTTTTACTGTATATAATTTCCAGCCTTTTCATGTGATTGGTCAATACTTCTCCATAGGTTATAATGGGTCACTGTCGCTCCTATTCTGATTGGCTGGTTTATGCCGACCAATGAGAAGTGCTTACAGAATTTGAATTACTGTATTTCCCGGCAATTTCTAATATCCCAATACCTGATGTTGCGCCGGTGACGGAGACAAACGCGTTGTTATTGATTTTATTTCTGTATGTTTATAGAAGGTTTTAGCTCTTTTACAGAAAATGTTTTACACTTAATAAAAACTATTTATTTACTAATACTCCATGCCTCACGGCGCTGAGATTTCAGCGCCCCCATCTTTCCATAGACTACAATGGAACAAAGTAGCTCGCACGCTGATTGGCCGGGATAGCCAAGCCCCCGCTAGTTCAACCAATCAGCTCTGTTCTGCCTTTTTTACTGTATTTTGAACTGTCCCGCCTTTTCATTTGATTGGTCAGTACTTCTCCATAGGTTATAATGGGTCACTGTCGCTCCTATTCTGATTGGCTGGTTTATGCCAACCAATGAGAAGCGCTTACAGAAGTTGAATTACTGTATTTCCCGGCAATTTTCTATATCGCAATTCCTGATGTAGCGCCGGTGACGGCGACAAACACATAAATAAAAATCACTAACAACGTATGTTTTTAGAAGGTTTGAGCTCTTTTTCAGATAATGTTTTACACCTAATAAAAACGAGTTTTTGAATCGATGTCTCACAGAGCTGAGAGCTGTGTACTGTTGTAATAGTTGTCAAGATAAATAAACTTTCAGTGGATACAATATAGTAACAGCTTCTATAATTTATTGAATATCAAGAACAACCACTTAAAACCATTACAGTGGGTTACTTGCGTGTATCACGATTAGCAGTATGTGGCCAACAGTCCTGCAAAGTCCATATGAAGCATATGTTTTTCGTGCCTCTCCGGCATAGCAGCTCCAGCGTCTTCAGCTTGGAGTTTAGCAAGTAGACAGGCGGGCCTTCACCGCGCACGCGCGTGACGTTTCGGGAGAATCCCTCCCCCTTTCTTAAGCACGTACCACGGACCTTCGTATCCTGCTTTTATACAAACATGTAAGTAACCAACATCCTATTGGAACATATATTATTAAAAACATCTACAAAAACATTTTAAAACTCAACTGTTCATTCATTCCCCTTGGGGCCAACGTATCCATTCTCTGGATCCACCTTGACTCACTTTGTAATAGCCTTCTCTCTAATGTGGACCCTTCGTTACTCTGTACTCGCTCAAGAACACACCAGCGGAGCTCTGATACATTGTGTTTGTGTTCTAAAAAGTGTCTTGCTACACTACTTTCACAGAATTTTGTTTTGATATCTTCACTATTTTCAACTTGATGTCTTTTGGCCAATCTAATGCTTGACCGATGTTCATTAAGCCTAATTTTGATGCCCGTGAGGTCTGCCCCACATACCCTTTACCACATGGGCATTTAAGCAGATACACTACTCCTTTAGTGTCACATGTACAGTTATCTCTCAAAAAGATTTTTTTCCCATTTGTAGGATGTAATACAAATGGCCCTTTTATAATGGAACTACAATGCTGGCAATTAAGACATGGGAATGTCCCCTTTCTCTGTACATTCAAAAAAGTCTGTTTTTTATTTGTTTTTGTTTCTAAAGTACTGGATACAACCTGGCTACCAATTGTCCTACCCTTCCTATATACAAAAGTTGGTTTGTTTCTAAAACAGCCGCCCATAGTGAGTATCATTACTTAGAATATGCCAGTTTTTCTCAATGATTCTCCGAATCATCCTGCTATGTACATCGTAAGTACTACTAAATATACATCTTTCCTTTCTTTCTTTTTTGTTTTGAGCATTCATTAAGATGTTCCGTTCTTTTCTACCTACATCTTCAGCTATTTTCTCCATTTCCTTTCTATTATAGCCCCTAGCTACGAACTTATCTATCATCTTTCTACTATGTTCTTCATACAGCTGATCTGTGGAGCATATTCTTCTCACTCGTGTGAACTGTCCTATCAGGATACCTCGAAAAATTTGTGGAGCATGCTAACTTTTTTTATGTAACATATTGTTCCTTTCTGCTGGTTTAGAAAAAAGGCCGGTAACTAAACCCTGCTCTGTTTTCCTAACTTCTACATCTAGATAGTGGACGATGTCTTCGCTCATGGTCACAGTAAATTGTATTAATGGATGTAAATTATTTAAAGATTGTACAAAAGTCTTCTGTTTACATCTTCCAAGCATGCATATCAGTGCTGCTGCCGTTGATTGGCTGCAGCAATCACATGCAGTGTCGGACTAGGGGGTCTGGGGCCCACAGGGGAGTTAATCTTGGGGGGCCCACCCCACTGTACATGAAAATATTACCGGCCTCTCGGCCTCTCGGACATAAATGCGCCCATTTTACCACATAGTACAGTGTGCAAAACAGAACTGTATTGTATAGTACAATATCAAGTTAGTCACACATTTGTCAGTCTAACATATCATAGACACATGGCTAAGTAGTTCCATCCATATCCCCCTCCAACCACATACAATACCCCCTCCACGTTTCCCTTGGTCACGCACCTCGCCACCTTATAAAATACACACCAGCAAGAAAGTAAAAGTCTAACTTCTAATCACAGGGTCAGGTGTTCCCTCACTCTTACAGTCAGGGACCAGTGTACGGTGCCACTATAACCGAGCCGATATAACTTACAACACTGCTATATGGAGATCACATAGTGCTCCGATACTAGCTCAGGTCACCATCACATTACAATATAAAAAATAACCCCTGAAATCAGGGACTCACCAGAGATGTCATATCTGATGAGTCGTTCTCTTCTCTTGAGTCGTTCTTATTCCCTTTTCTTCTGCATCCGTTCCACACCGCCCTGATGACTTGTCCTTGGCTACCACACATCCCTGCAGAAATTACACACAAATATCTTAGAATCCTCAATTTTCCAGCATCTTTTTACCTATTCCCAACTCTGTAAAAACTACCCAGGGGTGGAAGAGAGGGTACAAGCCATAACTTAGAGGCCTAGTATCCTAAGGGGCTGGAAGGTGGGGAGAGGACTAACCCCCTAGAGATAATGCTACAACTATGGGTTGCTGCCCTCTCAATTATATTACCAGGTAGGTAGGCAAATGGGCAAGGTCCCAGGTAACTAGATAGGCCCTATTTAGGTAGGTAGACCCCTGCTGGATAAGTTGGTAGGCCAACCCCAGGCAGGCTGGTGGGCCCCCAGCTAAATAAGAAGGCCCCAGTTAGGAAAGTAGATAGGCTACAGTTAGGTTGGTGGACCCCAGTTAGGTAGGCTGTGGGTAGGTGTTGGTGAGTCCCAATTAGTTAGGCTGTAGGTAGGTGGTTTCCCCCAGTTAGGTAAGCTGTAGGTAGTTAGGGTGCCCTTTATATAGGCTGCAAGCAGCTAGGTACCCCCTTTAGGTAGTATACAGGCAGTTAGGGCTTCCCTTGAAGTAGTATACAGGCAGTGAGGGCTTCCTTTAGGTAGTACACAGACAGTTAGGGGTCTCCTTTAGGTAGTTTACAGGCAGTTAGGGGCCTCCTTTAGGTACTATACAGGCAGTTAGGGGTCTCCTTTAGGTACTATACAGGCAGTTAGGGCCCCTTTAGGTAGTATACAGGTAGTTAGGGGCCTCCATTAGGTAGTGTGCAGGAAGTCAGGGCCCCCCCCTTTAGCTACTGAGGAAGTAGTCAGGGCCCCCTTTAGTATTTAGGTAGTCAGGGCCCCTTTAGGCAGCCAGGGCCCCCTTTAGTAGTCAGGGTCCCCTTTAGCTAGCCAGGGCCCCCTTTAGGTAGCCAGGGCCCCCTCTGGCAGTCAGATCCCCCTTTAGGTAGCCAGGGCCCCCTGTAGTAGCCAGGGCCGCCCTTTGTAGTCAGGGCCCCCTTTAGTAGCCAGGGCCCCCTTTAGTAGCCAGGGCCCCCTTTGGTAGCCAGGGCCTCCTTTAGTAGCCGGGGCCCCCTTTGGTCCCAGGGCCTCCTTTAGGTAGTCGGGCCCCACGGGTTCAGGGCCCCTCGGGGGGCGGGGCCCCTCTTGGTAGTCGGCCCCCCTTTGGAATCGGGCCCCCTCTTGTAGCCAGGGCCCCCTATAGAGAGTCAGGGCCCAATATAGTTGTGGGGCCCCCCTGAGGTAGTCAGGGCCCCCTTATAGTCAGGGCCCCCCTTTGTAGTCAGGGGGCCCTTTGAGCGGGCCCCCCTTTGTAGACGGGGCCCCCTTTTGTATCGGGCCCCCATTTTTTAGTCGGGGCTCCTGTAGGTAGATTAAAAAAAAAAAAAAAAAACAAAAACAACAGCAATTCCCGGGCCCCGGGCCCCGTTTCTTCCCGCCCGGCTGCCGCCTAATGCCTTAAGCCTACAGGGCAATCAGGGACCCGACGCGGGGGGCCCGGCTCCGCTGACCCCCGCGGCCCTGGGCTTTTAATCCCCGGTACCGGCCCCCAGTCTCGGGGCTTAAGACGCGGGCCCGACGTTCAGGACTGGATCCCGGGGCGGGGAAGCGCCGGCACGCCTCGGGGCCCAAGCGGCTCGGGTCCAGATGGTAAAGCATACTAAAACAGAGGTAAATGGGAGAAAGAGCTGCTGCAGCCAGTATGTTTCACTGAAAACTGCACTGCAGGATTCAGTGAAGGACATACTGTATGTCAGAACCTGTGGCCATGAAGTAGGTGAAAACCATTAGCGTATACACTGAAGAATTCAGATGTGGAAAATCAACATTTTACATTAGCAGTTTAGCAAATGCCATTGACATGCTGTGGGAAAAAAAAATTCATGTCCATTTGTGCAGTGTAAACGTTGCAGGCATGAATACGCAAGCCAATATCCATTACAAAAGCCCAAATGTTTTTTGGGTTTTTTTGGGATACCCCGCATATCCCAGCAAAAAAAAAAAATTAAAAGAAAAAAATAAGGGCGACGTGTATGAAGATCGGCACGTCGGAGCGTCCGTTTTCATGGGATTTTTAGTGAAAGCTGCACCTAACATCTCGTACGAATTGAGACAGGCTGGAAATGCATGAAAAGCATGAAGCATGTTAGTGAATAGGAGAAATAGTTGTCTTTCCAATGAATGAATAAAGATAAATATCAATGGGGTATAAAATCTTTTCAATGTATGGTAAAAATTTGATGTTTTTAAATGAAAGCAAATATATATAAGATCTACAAAGAAAGAAATATAACCCTCGAAAAGGTTTTTTAAAAAGGAGGAGAGAATGCCACTAATTTAACATCAAATAAGCCAATGCAGATGTTGGCCAGATATTTTTATTGTTTTTTTTTTGTTTTGTTTTATTTTTTTAAATGTATTTGTTCTTCTTTTACCTTGTATTCTACTTATTATCTACAGCAAGAGCCAGCACAGCACCGGGGTTGCTGAGATCTTTGGTCCTCCAAGCAGGATTTCTATGTTCCCTGGGCTTTGTTTTTAAAACGTATTTACATCCGTATTTCGTCCGTAAAAAATCACCAAATGTGCCTAAAATAATGAAATATTAGCTTACAATGGATTTCTATGGAAATCCAGAAGTAATTCCAGACGTAAATACGGATGTAAATACAGATGTAATTACGTCTAGAACGAAGCCCAGGGAACATAGAAATCCTGCTTTGAGAACCACAGGTCCCAGCAACACCGGTGCTGTGATGGCTCTTGCTGTAGATACTAAATAGAATACAAGGAGAAAGAAGAACAAATGCATTAAAAAAAAAAATAACTATAAAACTTCTGTCCAACATCTGCATTGGCTTATTTGATGTTTAAATTGTATAATTTTCATAGGGCTTTGGAATCATTTTTTTAGGGGATATTTTTTTCTTTGAAGCTAATATATATATTGTCATTAAATTTTTATTGTAAAACATGTATTAGTACATTGATTTAATTGTTCCAGCACTTGGATATGTCTGTTTATTAAGTAATTAATTTCAATGACAAATCCATTTTATTCTTCATACTGTGTAATGTATTTCCGACGCGAGATCCGTTCCAGAATTACATTGCAAATACGTGTCACAAAGTGTGGCACATATTTGTAATGTAATTCCCGAACGGATTTCGCGTCGGAAAGGCATTACACAGTATGAAGAATAAAATGGATTTGTCATTGAAATGAATTACTTAATAAACAGACATATCCAAGTGCTGGAACAATTAAATCAATGTATTAATAAATTTTTTACAACAACATTAATGACAATATATATATTAGCGTCAAAGAAAAAAATATCCCCTAAAAAATGTATTCTAAAGTCTGTGAAAATTACACTAATTTAACATCAAATAAGCCAATGCAGATGTTGTCCAGATGTTTTATTAAACATTTTCCATAACAACAATATTAGATGTATTTGGGGCTGCTTTCCACTTTAATGCAAATCTGTATATACAACAAAAGGCAGCACAGGACCGGACTTGCTGGGACCTGTGAAGAGAGAAGAAAAAAACAGAGGGGGCGATCCTATGGTGAACTTTCAACTGTCAACTTTCCATGCAATAGGTACAATCACATAATAAGGTGCAGGCTCACGTGATCGAGTTGTGCAACTAGTCTAGAGGCATTTACAGGACTCAGTCCGTGTCTGTCAGCGGCAGCCGTGGGTCTCCTCTCCAAAGAAGCAAGAATTGCGTCAGCGGGCGTGAACAGTGGAAGACAGAAGAAAAAAAGTACGGTCCCCGGTGCTCATCTATTCAAACCTCTGTGAGGCGTGGAGTAATATCAAATAAAGGTTTTATTTGCTGTCAAATCAACTCAGAACAGAGCTAAAAAACCTTTAAAAACAAGGATAAATAAAATCACTATCGACGCGTTTCTCGCCAGAATCGGCACTACCTCAGGAAATGTGATTAAAGAAAAAAGACGGGAAAGACAGTAATTTAAATATTTGTGGCACTTCTGATTGGATGGTGAAGTCAGTCAATCAAAATGCAAGCGACAGTAAGCCATTCTAAGCTATGGAGTGGTGTTCACCAATCAAAATTAAGGTGGTACAGTTAAAATACATGAAAAAAGGGGAGAAGAATGCTGATTGACTGAGGAAGAAGGGGGCTTGGTTCACTCAGAAAAAATCAGAAAGCGAGCTACTCCGTTCCACTATGTTCTATGGGAAAAATAAGAAGAACGAGTAAGAAGAACGAGTGTTCGTGTAATTATACTCTATGGAGAACTTTTAGGTGCGTGATTGGTTCAGAGTGGAGCAGCAAATGTAAACGGACCAATCAGAGTGGAGCGGCAAATACCACTTCGACCTCCGCTCAGATAGACCACATTCAACTAGGTCTGCCTGTCGGACCTGGCGAGTGCTGCATTGAGCCGCACTTTGCCGACCCGTGATCATGCATGCCTTGGAATGCCCACACCGCGTCCATTGCACACCCCTTCATGTTAGGCGCATCCGAAAGAGGCAAAGGTTGCGCCTAACATCGCATCCCTGCGTCCGACAGGGGATTCGACGCGGTGAGACGCAGTTTTCGCCAGAAAACAGGCGCAACTCCCGATCATACATGTCGCCCTAAGTTTTTAACGTTTAATTTAGAACTAAAAACGATTAGACGCATCTTCCTTGGTGCTACCAAGGCAAGACGTATTGTGTACTCCGATCTTTTCTTTGCAGCGGTGACATCATATCCCATGTAACTGCTGCAGCCTATCACATAGGATGTATACAGTAAATCCATGGCACAACTGTTATTCAAATTTATTAAGACAGAAGTAAGAACAAAAATAACAGTGTAACGCTACTGAGTAATCAAAATGGTAATCACTAGAAACAATTGATGCAGGACAACTAATATTTCTCGATGTTTTGGCTGAAGTTGGCCTTCTTCAGGTTACGTCTGGGGAATAGAGGGTATCCACATCAGTTAAAGTTACAATAGATAGGGAAAGAAAGGTGTGAAGGAAATTATGTGGGACAATGAAAAAGGAACTACTAAATGATAAATTAGTATGGGAACTCAGGATGGCATGGGGGAACAGCAACGAAAAGGGTTGATTTAATTATCATGTACAAATATGTGAAAGGACATGATCTTTTTACACCTAGACCTGTAACAATGACAAAGGAGCATCCTCTACATGCATAGAAAGAAGGTTTCACCAGCATTACAGATGGGGATTCCTTACGACGTCGGCACGAAGCAGGGAGGTGACGTCAGGAAGCAGGGCCGCACAGCAATTAATACGAGAGATGTGACGGGCGCTTTAGGCCATCCCTCTGCCAATATTTCATGTACAATGAAACAATATAGTGGGTAGATAGACAGTGTAAACAGCGTTGCACAGTTGGACTGAATTTTACACCCACCACCACGACCAATTTCACCAACCCACATAGTGACTTAATAATTCGCTACGTATCACCACCCACAATAAGTGAGATGGTATAATACGCACATCAATGACCCATCATGTTACAACCACATAGTTTACATCAGTTACATTGTTACCGAGTTAGTTACCGGGTTGAAAGAAGGAACACGTTGTCCATCCAGTTCAACCCAAAGGGTGGGGGATATGGTGGGTGAATGGGAGAGAGACAAAGTTACATTATGCATGCCTCACATCTGATTAACTTACCTTGAAAACCCCTCAAGGAAAGGAACCAATCTGCTCAGTGGAGACGCGTATCTCTGACCCAGAGCCTCCAAGCAAGATCCAGAATTTTTTAAAAAAAAAAATAACAAATAAAATTGCTAACATACTAGTGTTGAGCGATTTTTATACGACGCAAAAGTTGATAACTCGGCCAAGGTTTATTGTGTGATCGAAATTTCCAGGAATCATGCGATAAATGAAGGTCTAAATATGTGCATTCATCTATTAAGATCACGCCTTTTTCGGCGCTTCTGTAATTTTGGCTGGCCAGCATATACAGTTACGAAATTTTCAGGATTAAGATGAAGGGTGAGTTGTGTGTGCGACGTTCATGAGCTGGATGTGTATGGTTGCGATTGGCGGGAAAATATCACTGACCTCGACTTTACATTGACTGCGTTTCCTGGTTTCAGCCTCTGTGTCTCTCAGAGAATCATAGGATAGGACCTGAGCTCTGCCGTGTTGGCCAAAAACAAGCTCAGCGAAAATATACGTATATATTTCTGCACAGAGGAAACCTTACTATTTAGCTGTGATCCTTACCTATTTAGTTAGATTAAGAGATTTGAAGATTTTATGTAGTTCAGCTAGAGAATTTTATAGCAGAATCTTCCACTGTCAATTCACGGCGGGGGGAGCAGAGGGCGGGGGGGGGGGCGACCCGCGGGCGATACACAGAACAGCCTCCTATCTATAAAGAACAACTGGATAAAGTTCACCAAGACTTAGTGTAGACATGTGTAGTGGTAAATATCTTTATTATTAAACAGTTTGCTATTGCAAATATTCTGAGATATTGGGGGGCAGCCTTGAACCTATATGGATAAACCATCATTTCTAGTAACTGCAGTCTCTTTGTTAGTTGCAAAAACTCCACTTTTATTATCTGTATAACACATTTCAGATAGGTCGTCATTTTTTTTACCCAATTACACCTGTGACTGTGATATATCCACTTGCCAGCTTAAAATTACAAACCATCCTTTTTGTAGTCAGCACAAGTTGTTTTGTTGCCAAAAAAACAGTGTATCGTACGATAAAATATCACGTTATAGTGTTTTTTGACTGTTGCGCACCAGCACTGTTCATGACGCAGCATTCTAGTACAATTCTTAAAACAGGCTAAATTTCTATATTCCACCTACAGGTGGAATTGAAAAGGTGCAAAAATTACCGTTTATTATATCAAAACTTAACAGTTACTGTTTTTTGACTTTTGCGCACCAGCATGTTCATTGACGCCAGGGGCATCTACGGGTAAATCTTAAAACAGCAATTTAGCATTCACCACAGGTGATTGAAAGGTTTGCAAATATTTTACTGTATATTATACCAAAAACATAACAGAATACGTGTTTTTTGGGACTTTTGACCTAGTCAGATTGTTGATTAGGACACCTTGCAGTTAAATTTGAATCCAGCAATTTCTGTTTTGAATTAAGGGATTTGAGAATAGCGTGATTTGCCGTCATTTTTAATAAGAGACTTTCCAAAAACTATTCCATACTTCTCAAATTTTTATATTCTGAAACATTGAGCGAAAATGCATGTTGGTATGCGAGCAATGAGGGGGGTAACGCACTAATGCGAGGTAGAGGTACGAAGTAGGTGCTCCTTCCAGTGCTGAGGTGACTACAACGCATGCCAGCGGAATCGACAGTTGCAGACGTCAGGCCTGTCATCGCTGGGTCAGGGGGCCCTGTGGAATCTAAGTAACGACATCGTCGCCAATCTGTCCTTCCAGTGTTTAATGCAACCTGCATCTAGCAGTCTTACTCCCTCGGTCCCTCGAATCACGGGCCACAAAATGTCGTCATCAGCATACAGTTCCTCAACTTGATAGGCAGCCCAAATGTCAAAAATCGTGTACCCCACACTGTGTATAACCATTGTCTGAAGACCTCTTTGATGACAAAAATGCGGTTGTGGACAGAGGCATGTTTAAAAGTTCAAGAGGCCAAAAAAGGCTGATTTTCCTTTGCTCTGAAGCCAGTTACTGATGCCATCAGAGGAGGTGAAGGAACAGGCCGGTAATCGGCAAAAAAAAACCCGGGCGGTTCGGCCAACGGCTTGCAGAGCCCCTTGCTTGTAAGCCGCAGCTTTGGCTGCAGAATAGACAGACGACCAAAGTCACCTGTGTTGTTGATGAAGATGATGACGGACCAATCGCGGATCCAATCCCTGGTCTTTTCCGCAGAATTTGCTTGCGCGCCGCTTCCATCATGTGGACGAGGTGGAAGGTACGATGGGTAGTCTGTCATATACGGGTCCCGCACAAAAAGGAAGAGGGCAGTCACAGAAGTCCGCTGTTGATTCCGACCGCCAACGGTCAGCGCCCAAACCCCGCTCTCGCTTTATCGCCGTCAAAAAGGTCCTGGACCTCTCCAAGCCTTGGCTTCTTTGAGAAGCCTCTGATTCACCCAGCGATGTCATATGGCGCTTTGCGTAAAACGCATAAGTAGTGGCAAGAAACTAAGTGGTTAAACAACACCAAACATGTCTAGTCACAATGGCAGAGTAACTGCATGAGATTTGATATGGAGGGAAAACAACTTGGCCAAAAACAGGCCAGACGACGCTGGGCCTCCAACCATGTCACACCCTCTGGTCTCTTGCTCCTTCCTCCCTCCGCCCCACAGCGTTCCTTCATCTGCCCATGTCTCTCAGGTCATGCTTAACGGGATCAGCCTCCGCTTCAGCCTCCACGTCGCCCGGCAGTACCACCATAGCACCAACAGAGACCCATTCTACCTTCTACTTCCGCACAGTTTTGACGACCTGCACGCAGTACAGCAGTGGCAGTCTTGGCAGCTAGCCTTCTGTTTCAAGGTTGGGGCAGGAAGAAACCACTTTAAACCCAACCATCCCAAAGCCAAAAGCCTGGAATGTCTGGGCATTGCCAGGCTTTTGGCCTTTGATATGTTTGCCTTTCCGTCTGGTGGACCACAGATGGGTTCCCGCCACGTCATGGCCCTCACTGGCCCTAATACCAGATGCCAGAGCAGGCATTTTCTTTGCAGAAAAAAGCCGGTTCCTGCCTGGCCAAGCCACGTGTCATCTAAAATTTCACATGAGCTGTTATCTGCTCTGTGTCCGGAAAAAGTCCATATCACTACCGGACACATGAATAGAAGCACGGCCAAAGGGGCAGCTATATCTTCTGTGACAGCTTCCAATGGGGGAGAGACTGGGTGGTTGTCTTGGGGGTGACGGTGGCTCTCAGGCTCGGCGCACGCTCTTCAAAAAACTGCAGGGATGGTGCAGGGCTCTTTCCCACTAAGGTCCTCTGGTGGCATCACGTGCCCAAGAGACATGGCCGATGTTTGAAATTAATTGCTTGGAGACGTCCTACACACAGGTTCAGGAAGCTAGTGAACGGGCTCTAAGCAACGGAGGGGGACCGAGCGCTGGCTGGGTGACAAGAAAACATTGTGCAGGGCAAGGTGGTGTAGCGATAACGGGCGAAATATGGATGGCCGCCTTTAGTCGGTAGGCTGGAAGCACATCCTTTGCCTTGGCACTTCGTCACTCACAACCTTGTCGTCCAGAAAATTTCTCAAGTGTACCCGGGTCTGACTGTGATGATGAAGGCTCGAGGTCTGAGTTTGCCACTTCCCTGTTTCGCACCCTGCTTCGCGTCAGAATGGCTGAGTTGCATGCGTCAGCTCGGCCCCATCCCCGTCAACCGTCTATTGTTGACGGTGGCACACGGCTGGAATTTTCCACCCTCCACATGCTCCAGCGATCTGTGGCAGCGCGCAATGCCTTTACGCGTACGACGTGACCACATGGCCCCTGACATAGCCAGCTGTGTGGACTCGGGGTGTTGAAACCACGAGAGTGGAGGCAGGTAGAATGAGCTCTGCACCATCACTTTGGCAGTTTGAGAAGCCACCAAAATTGGTAAGTGTGGACAATGCCCTTGTCAGCATGAGCATCTGTGGTGATCATTAGTTCTTGGACACGATCGTTTGGACACTCTGAAAACAACATGTCCCGCCAGAGCAGACGGTGGAGGAGACGGACACAGATGCGGACACGGAGCCTTCTCTCTCGTTCAAATCCACATGGCCCGACAGTTTCACAATTTCTCGGTCTTCATTAGTCAGTGGTTGGGGTCCAGAGCTAGTGCAAGGTGGCGCATTCTGCTCTCAGTGGTGCATATCCTCAGGCAAGTCAGGGCGTGTTGAAGCTGTGCGGAGCAGCGGGGAGGAGGCAGGAAGAGGGGTGGAGGATATTACCTAGACACCGATGTTACCGACGTCCCTGCCTTGGTAAGAGGTTGGCGGTAATTAGAGGCGGAAGGAGGAAGATGAGGAAGATCAGTATGTTTGCTAGGTGCCCTCGACCCTAGTGGCTTGGGAAAATCAAGGACTCCATCTCTCACATGAGGTGCTTGGATGCTCACATTTCTCCAACAAAGATCCTCGCATTAAAGGCCATCAAAATGAAAACAGTAGCAGGGTGGCCCACCCTCCTGGATCCGGGTACAAAACAAGTAAATCAGCAATTTCCTTCCACCCACCAAATGAGAGTAATGCAGGGAATGGGAACCTGCTGTTGACAAAACTGGAGGACCATTGTTGCGTCTGCTTCACGTTCCCCATATGTCACAGTGGGAAAAAACATCAGCAACGTGCCAGCAGTAGGAGTGACAAGTAGGCGTTAAGCGGCCAGCAGCGGGCAAGGTGGCAGAAGCACTATTGGGTGAACTCTGTCATCTTTGTTTACCACCCTCACCGACGCATGCAATGCAGGGGCACACATCCCAAACACACAGAGATCAGCTTAAGATCCATGGTGACACGACTATTGCGTCTCAACACCGATGTTTTTGCTGTGTTCCGGACCCAATAGACTTCCTGGGTATCCAAAAATGGCGATATGGCCTCGAGCTGGCTCGTCAACGCCCATAGAGGTGTTGTCCTGCCACAATCACAGCCAGCGTCATTATCTGAGCGACCTTCAGCACAGCTGGAGGAGGTCAATTTCAGACAAAACGCTCGGGGGGGCCCTTTCCAAAGAGAAACTGTGGATCTGTTTGGACTTTCATCAAGATGAAATCAGGCATGGGATCTCTGATGATGTTGTTTGGCCCAATTTGCCGAGGTCACCGGATTAGTTCGCAGTCTACTTCACCCATTCTTTACAAACAGGAATGGTCCTCTTGAAACTTTTTTTAAAATGATCATTTTCTTACTCGGCCAATTTTTATTCATCTTTTCCCAAACAGTTTCATTTTGCTGGTTTTGCTGTGAGGAGACCATGTATAAGACAGCAATGGTTCATGAATAACACCGTATTCCATTTTTAACTCACTTTAATCTTAAGATGTTTTCGCAGTGGTCAATGGTTTTGGAGGTCAGTTTGCTGTGAGATTACTGCAATAATCATGGTCCTTTGGACACTGAAATGTGGCTTCTAAGTGGCATTTCTCCTAACCAAATTTTTAATAGTGCTGTGAAGTAATTTATAATTTTTTTGGGTACATGCTGCTGAAATGCTGAATACTACAGGTCTATTATAAAAATGTTGTTTTCTAACAGACATTTGTTCTTCACAAATTGGACCAACGTGGCTCAAGGGTCATCATGCGTTGAATGTTTGGTGACCTATTTTTGCTGTGGACCATGCGTATACTCAAGGTCATACTTCTAAAAAAAATGTTGTTTATTTACCAGGAAATTTGTTCTTCACAATTGACCAAAAGTGGCTCAAGGGTATTGCTCTGGAATTTTTGGGGGCAATTTTGCTGTTGGAACATGCAAGCTATTACTACAGGTTCTATCTAAAATATGGTTGTTTCTAACGACATTTGTTTCTTCACAATTGTCAAGAGTGGCTCAAGAGGTGGATGTGACTGTCAGATACAGGAAAAGGTCAGGACATGTTAATGGCACATATAGGAATAAATGACTTGTTTTTACCAGATCTTTGAAAACATAGCTATCAAATCCCTTTACTGAGACAAACCCATTTAATACAATGAAAAAAGAGGAAACAAAAGGACATGGTTGGATTCCATCCTATTGTATAAAAAATGTGTTTTTACTAGAATTAACTAGTAATTAAAAACTTGCAATGTACAAAATAGCTGTTAAAAAAATTCCTCTGATTGTAAAGGGTAGGTATCAGGAAAACTTGGACCAGATGTAGTTATTCAGAGGACATGGAGTATGGAGAACTGTCAGAGAAACAAAGTACAAGAGACCATTTCCTCACAGCACAGTTGAGTAAAATGAGAAAAAAAGAATTGCCAAGATAAAGGGCACCGGGTGTAACCAGGAGCGTTAACCACCAGTATTTCCAAGTTGAGGCTACCTATTGGTCCACTCTATACGGAGGCAAGAGCTACCCAGGTATTGGTCTGTGTACAGAGGAAGGCTGGATGTTCATCACACCTTACGCTTCGCACTCTGCTTCAGCACGGACAGTTTTCGTTGTGTGGCTTGCGTATCAGGGGCAATTTTAAATCGCGTTGTTAATTGATGACGGAACGCCAGCCTGGGGCTTTCACCGCAAACCCCACTGTTAACTCCGGCCCTGGGTCATGATGAGGCCAGGGACAGGTATAGTCAATGTCCGTTCAACTAAAATGGTGGTTGAAAGACTCTTTTTCCGGCCACTTTTTAAATGGGGGGTTCATGCAGGTTTGGGGGGCTCATTTGCTGTGGCCCAGGGACAAGGTATAGTCAATGTCCTGTTCAAATAA
Organism: Phyllomedusa bahiana; assembly: GCA_025379985.1. Taxonomy (NCBI): domain Eukaryota; kingdom Metazoa; phylum Chordata; class Amphibia; order Anura; family Hylidae; genus Phyllomedusa; species Phyllomedusa bahiana. Next base: position 36,107 of record JAODAL010031348.1, read on the forward strand.
AATTGATGGTTGAAAGATACTTTTTCCGGCTCACTTTTTAATGTGTGGGGTCATGCAGGTATGGGCTCATGCTGTGGCCCAGACAGGTATAGTATAGTTCACTGATCCAAAGTGAAACTAAAATGGTGTTGAAAGACTCTTTTTCCGGCATCTTTTGAAATGTGGGGTCTTGCAGGTTTGGGGCTCATGATGTGGCCCCAGAAAGGTATAGTCATGTTCCAGTGAAACTAAATGGTGGTTGAATGCACTCCTTTTTCGTGAACTTTTTAAATGTGGGGTTCATGCAGGTTTGGGGTATGCTGTGGCCACAGGGGACAGGTATAGTCAATGTCAGTGAAACTAAATAAAAATAAAAATGGGTGGTTGAAAGATCCTTTTTCCGGCACTTTTTTTAAATGGTGGGGGTTCATGCAGGTTTGGGGATCATGCTGTTGGCCAGGGACGGGGTATAGTCCTCAATGTCCAGTTCAATCTAAAATGGTTGGTGTGAAAGACTTCCTTTTTCCGGCACTTTTAAAATGTTGGGGGTCATGAAGGTTTGGGGCTCTGCTTTGTGGGCCTGACAGGGTATAGTCAATGTCAGTTAACTAAATGGTGGGTTGTAAGAATCACTATTTCGGGCAATTTTTTAATGTGGGGGCTCATGCAGGTTTTGGCTCATGCTGTGGCCAGGACAGGTATAGTCAATGGTTCCAGTTTCACTATATGGTGGTGAAAGACTTCTTTTTTGCGGCACTTTTTAATGTGGGGGTCATGCGTTTGGGGGCTCATGCTGAGTTTCCAATACAAGGGTAATTCAATGTCCAGTTAAAGTAACATGTTGGTTCAATCATACTTGCTTATGGCACTTTTTAATTTGGTGGGTTGGATGCAGGTTAAGGGTCAGAGCTGTGGTTAACAAGACGAGGGATTAACAGTAATGGTCTGTCACTTTTTTTCTGTGACTTTTATTAAACCTAAGATGTAGCACATATCATTTGACTGTTCGTGGATGTTAATTTCGCTTCTCAGCCTTGTTTTGGGTGAAATAATGAAGGTGTTGTTTGCTCTACCTTTAGACTTTAATGGTCATCGCGCATAAATCGATGCTACACTATCGAAAAATACCTTATCGATAGCGGACGGACTATCGGACTATCGATCGATCTCGATAGCCATACGCAATCGCTACAACACTACTACATTAAGCATTAATATTCTTTAGTTCCACAGTAGGTATCTATGCCGTTCTTGAATAATCTCTATTTTTTTAACCCAAATGTTCCTGCCGTGACCAGGCTCCTCAAGGCAGGGCTATTCCACAGTATTCACCAGTTCTTACAGTGAAGAACCGGGCCCTTCTCCTCTGGAGATTGAATCCTTTTTTCTTTAGTCGAAGGGAATGTCCCCTTGTCTTTTGAGGGGGCTTCACTTGAAATCGTTTTTTTTTTCCCCATACTTTTTTTTAGGGACCATTTATATATTTTATTTTTAAATTAATCATGTCCCCCCCGAAGCCGTCTTTTCTCAAGACTAAACATGTTAAATTCTACTAACCTCTCCTCATAACTAAGATGCTCCGTTCCCCTTATAAGTTTGTTTGCTCGTCTTTGTACTCTCTCGAGCTCCATTACATCTCTTCTATAAACTGGGGCCCAGAACTGAACAGCATATTCTAAGTGAGGACGCACCTATGCTTTGTACAGCGGTAGAATGACATCCTTGTCCCGCGAGTCCATGACTCTTTTAATACACGCCAATATCTTACTTGCCCTAGAGGCAGCTGATTGACACTGCATGCTGTTCTGTAGTCTATGATCTACAAGAACAACCAGATCTTTCTCAACAAGCGATTCTCCAAGTTCTTCTCCCCCTAGGACATATGGTGCCTTTAGATTATTTCTCAGCAGATGCAGAACCTTACATTTATCCTCGTTAAACCCCATTTGCCAAGTGGATGCCCAAGCACTCGGTGTGTCCAGGTCTGCTTGCAATTTATGAGTATCTTCCATAGATTGCACTACCCTCATGCTTGGTGTCATCACAAAAAATAGAAACTGTGCTATCGATCCCTTCCACTATATCGTTAATAAATACATTAAATAAGAGAGGACCTAATACTGAGTCCTGCGGCACACCACTCACAACTGGAGACCACTCAGAGTAGGAGTCATTTACCACCACGCTCTGAGTACGATCCAGCAGCCAGTTTTTAATCCAATTACACACTGTTATCTCTAACCCAATGGATTCTAGTTTACCCAACAAATGCTTATGCGGTACAGTGTCAAATGCCTTTGCAAAATCTAAAAACACAATATCCACTGCTGCCCCGCTATCCAGACTTCTACTCACCTCTTCATAAAAGAAATCAGATTGGTCTGACAGCTTCTGTCCTTAGTAATCCATGCTGCAATCACTAAAAAATATTGTGTTTGTCAACTACTCTGTATATAGTCCCTTATGAGCCCCTTAAACATTTTTTTCCCACAACAGATGTTTAACTTACTGGTCTATAATTACCTGGGTAAGACTTGGAACCTTTTTTGAAGATGGGAACTACATTTGCCTTGCGCCAGTCTCCTGGTACTATACCAAACAATAAAAACCCCCATCACACCGGTACTGTATATGTTGCCCAAAATTCACAAAAACCTAGAGAACCCCCCTGGACGTCCTATATTGTCCGGTAGAGGCTCCATCTTTAACACTATCTCTATTTTTTTAGATAGATTCTTGCGTGATTTGGCAACCACAGCGCCCTCCTACGTTAGGGACACATCGGATTTCCTGTTGAAGTTGAATAATTTAAGGATACCAGAGAATGTATCCTTGTTTCGTTTGATGTGGTGTTTTGTACACCTCGATCGAACATGAGGGCTGGTATTGAGGCAGTCGATGGGCTCTTACAACAGGGGATTGTCCCCCGGATGCTCACGTTTTGTGCTTGATCTTTAGGGATTATCCTTAGGAGGAATTATTTCCTCTTTGGGGATGATTTCTTTTTATAAAAGAGAGGCACAGCCATGGGGTCCAATGTGGCCCACACATATGCTAACATCTACATGGCCAAATTTTTTGAGAGGAAGTGGGTCTATCACTCTAATTTTTGGGAGCACATCCCTTTTTTGGTGGGCTACATCGATATGTCTTTCTGATTTGGATAGATACTGAGACAACTTTGGAGGTGTTTTTGATTATTTGAATACTTGTGAGTCTTCCATCACATTTACCAAAGTGATGTCTACCCATAATTTTACAATTTCTTGAACTTTGGTTTTATTCTTGAAAATGATGATATTAAAACTGATTTATTCGTGAAGACAACAGATGGGAAAACAATTCCTTAGGCATGATAGCTATAACCCTAGACATATGAAGGACCCCCAAACCGTGGACCAGTTAACTTAGAGTTAAAAATTTTGTGTCTGATCAGGATATTTTGGAGCAGAGGGTGGAAAATATGTACAGGAAATTTTTTCTCTAGAGGTTACCCCAAAAAATTATTACAACAACAAGTTAAGAGATTAGATACTATCAATAGGGATGACTTGCTCGTCAGTAAGACTAAAAAAGACCAAGTTGACTGGTGATAGAAGGGTCGTTTGTATCAAGGTATAGTGACTGTAGTCAAAATATTGCAGAATTCTACGTGAAGATTGGAGAATGCTACGTGACCTTTTTCCACAGATTCCTGAGTTTCAAAAGGTCCCAATGATGGCGTATAAAACGTAATAAAAACCTAGGGGATAAACTGGTACGTTCTGATTTTGGTCCAAAGAAAAAGGGTTTGGTACAAACTTTTTCTAACTCTGCCAAATAAAGGTAATTTCCCTTGCCTCAATTGTTGCAACTGCAACAATATGATTAAAGGTGATTCATTTACTCATCCCCACAGTGGCAAGATTTATCACATTATGGAGCGCTATACATGTCGTTCCAGTTATGTGATATATGTGATTACTTGCCCTTGTGGGCTTGATGTATATTGGGGAGACGACGATGGAAATCGGTCAAAGGATTAATAAAAATAAAAGTACGATTAGGAAGAGGTTGATGGATGTTCCTGTAGCAAAACATTTTGTGGAATTGAGACATTCGGTGTCACAGCTAAGATTTAGGGTTATTGATTACGTTCCTCAACTACGACGTGGGGGTGACCGTGAGATGCTTTTAAGGAAGAAGGAGAGTAGGTGGATTTTTAAATTACAAACTTTGCAACCTTCTGGCCTTTAAATATTGAATTTAAGATTTAATGTATTATTATTCTGTTATTGTTATTTGCTCATCATCTTTTTTCTTTAGCATGAATTATTGTTTTTATGGTGTATTTATACATTTTTTTTATCTTTTTTAGGTGATATTGTTTGGGGGCTTTAGACATCGGATGCAACGCATAAAAGAAAAGAAAAACATTTTTTTAATTGGTTTTGTAAAATTAAAGATATATTTTTTATTTTATTATTATTATTATTATTATTAATTTTGTTTATGTGTTGAATGCTGAATTGTCAATATAATAAAATGATACAGATTACCTATATATGTTTCTGTATATTTCTATAGACTGTGACTGACCACTGTTGATTATGGCCCATTTTGAGGAGTGATGCTGAATGGCTTTAGCTTTTGCTGAGTCTCTCAGCTTTTTTTTTTTTTTCTCCCTGTTTGGGCCTAATAGAATAACATAAAAAGGTGGATCAGAGTCTAGAGTTATTATGCTCAATCATTTACTTACTCTTCAGCATTTCACACATTGGTTATCGTACTTGTAACGCTATTTAGAATTATGACTTGTCCTTAGACATGAGCAGTAGTTACCTTTGAAGCCGTAGTGCTTGCCGCTTCTGGATCCCCTCAGCGCCGATGCGCGGATTTCCGGATATGCACAATATAGATTAGAGGACGCCGCGATGTATTAGGCACGGTATGTATGCATCTGATGTCTTGAGTTCCCCAGGCAATGGGATACTGAGTTATAAGAGGTGATGTTTTATGTCCATCATTGTATTGACCTATGAATATCCACTTGCACATGTGTTTGTTAAATGATTATTAATGCTTGTCACTTGATTGGATGTTATGTGATTGAGGAGGGTCTGATATCCCCTTAAATACACCTGGATTACACTCTGTATTTTATGCTGCTTGAAAAAGGCCATGCACTGACAGGCCGAAACGTTGTGATGGTGTCTCTCACTCTGGAAAAAAGCTGATACCTGCTTTTACTATGCTGTCATCAAAACCATCTTTTTGTATTCTGGTACTATACCAGTCACCAGGGAATCTCTAAATATCATGGACAGGGGCACAAAGATAACCGAGCTGAGCTCTTTAAGAACTCTTGGGTGAATGCCATCAGGGCCTGGAGCCTTGTTCACATTCAGTTTATTTAACTTGGCTTTGACTTTTTCTTCACTGGGGCCAATTAATTATAGCAGATGATGTATTAACAGTACTGCCACCACCTACTTCTGCACTTGGCCCACCCCCATCAACTACTATTTCATTGATAGTATATACTGAGCTGAAGTGACTGCATAATACCACCACACCATTACTGAATATAAACCATTACACTTTGCACACATATAACTGATTACATTTCAGGCACATTTAGGGGCTCACAGGTGACATTTCTCCAATGAGTCGTTCACATTCCGGTTTCTTCTCCATCCAGTTCGGACCTTCATGCTGGCTTCTCCCGACCAACACTCATCCCTGCAGATTTCGACACAAATATGTTAGAATCCTCACTTTTCCAGCAACTCCTTACTTATAGGTATATAAGTCTCCTAAGTTAGGTAGGTGTATAGGTCCCCTCAATTAGGCAAGTATATATATGTGTCTCCTCAGGCAAGCAGGTATATAGATATAGGTCCCCTCAGGCAGACAGGTATATAGATATAGGTCCCACAGACAGTATACAGCTCCCCTCAGGGCAGTTAATAGATAAGCTCCCCCTCAGGCAGTATATAGATTAGCTCCCCACAGGCAGTATATAGATAAGCTCCCCCTCAGGCAGTTTGTAAATAAGCTCCCACTCAGGCAGTATATAGATAAGCTCCCCCTCAGGCAGTATTTAGATTAGTTACCCACATAGATTATATAGTTATACTCTACTTCAGGCAGTATATAGATAAGCTCCCCTCAGGCAGTTTTTAGATAAGCTCCCCCTCAGGCAGTTTATAGATAAGTTCCCCCTCAGGCAGTTTATAGATACGCTCCCCTGTCAGGCAGTATATAGATAGCTTCCCTCAGGCAGTATATAGATAAGCTTCCCCTCAGGCAGTTTATAGATAAGCTCCCTTCAGGCAGTATATAGATAAGCTCCCCCTCAGGCAGTATATAGATAGCTCCCCTCAGGCAGTAAATAGATAGCTCCCCTTCAGGCAGTACAAAGATATCTCCCCTCAGGCAGTATATAGATAGCTCCCCTCAGGCAGTATATATATTAGCTCCCCCTCAGGCGGTATATATAAGCTCTCCCTCAGGCAGTATATATAAGCTCCCCCTCAGGCAGTATATAAATAAGCTCCCCCTCAGGCAGTATATAGATAAGCTCCCCATTAGGCAGTATATAGATAAGCTCCCCCTCAGGCAGAATATAGATAGCTCCCCCTCAGGCATTAGATAGATAAGCTCCCCCTTGGGAGAATATAGATATCTCCCCTCGAGGCAGTATATAGATAGCTCCCCTCAGAGTAATAGATACCCCCCTTCACAGTATATAATAGCTCCCCCTCGGGCATATATCGGGGAGTAATAATAGCCCCCCCCAAGATATATAGATAGCCCCCCCCTCAAGCCCCGATTCCGACTCCTCAATTTCCCAAACCTCCGACTCCGCCCCTATCCCTCATAATGGCGCATTTTTAAGTAAAAACTTTCTTAGTAAAATGAAAACACAGTTTTAAAATCACCTTATATACAAAAATCAAGCTATTTAGGTAAAACAGACACTACAAGGAAAAGGGTAAAAAAAAATTGTCTTTTGAACACTTGTGGTAAAAGTTGAAGAGAAATCTGGAATTTGTATCCAATTCCACCCTGCACCAACATTGGGAATTGAAAAAAGAACCGGGGAAAAATTTTTGGTAAGATATGCTTGAATTTTGTTCAGACCCCCCAGAAGGTTCGGGCGTATTGAAAACCAAAAATTGGATTTCCCAAATACTAACAAAATAATAAAAATTTAAAAATTTTGATTTTTAGGGGGCAAAACAAAAAAAAAGAAATTTTTACGGGAAAAGAATCTGCAAAACTAAGAAAAATTCCCTAAATATTTGGGAAGTAAAATTTTTATTTTTAAGATAGGAAAGTTTACGTATAAAAAAATTACAGTACCCTCAAATTTGTATTGGAGGGTGAATATGGAGCCTGAAAGTCCCAATTTCCAAAACTTTTGTTACCTTTTTAACTTTTCAGTGTAAAATAAAATTTATTGGACATGACTTTAGGAAAACAAAAAAATTGTAAATATAAAAAACACTGCAGGAACTTTTTGTGGATTTTCGAATTGTTCTGAGAAATAGTATTCCCTCCATCAACCCTTTCCTTTCATAAACCCTTCACACCCTGATCTCTTTTTTTCCCAAAGAAAAAGAAACGGCCTCTCTACACTAACTTGGGGTTTTGGAGGCAAGCGGTGACCAAAAGGTGTAAAAAGGAATTGCCTCACCCAAAATCATTTTTGTTTAAGGGTTGAACTCTTCAATTCTTTGAAAGGTGAAAAATTTTGGTGAAATCTGTTTCCCTGCGAACAGAATTTTTCCCCCTGGGAAACGCTTTGCCTGCCCCAAAATGTCATCAAAAAACACTCCCTTGAAAAAAGGCTGAAGATTTTGGGAGCAGTAGCATTTGGCCCGGGCCCCCAAAATTCCCTTTCTTGCTCTTTGCATGGGAAGTAATCGGAAACCAACTTATTCTTTTTTTGGGGAGTGGGATTGGGCCCCTTTTTATGACACTCCGACTCCTGCAAAAAGCCACCAACCCCGACTCCCACTCCACAGCCCTGCCTCTCGGAAGTAAATAGAAAACCCCCCTCGGGGGCAGAAATATAGATAAAACAAAGCCTTCCCTTAGTTAGAGGACAACCCTTTCCCCCCAAAAAGGCAGGGCCTCCCTGCCGTAGTACAATGCGGGGCCCCTTGATTTTGGGGGGAAAGGGGACCATCCCCTGAAACAAAGAATACATCCCCCAGGGGCCTTTTGCAAAGGGGCCCCACACATCTAAAGGGGCCCTTGCAAGGGCCCCTACAGGGGCTCAGGGGGGGGTTTCCTCACGGGGGCTGTTTGGGGGCCTGTTACACAGGGGTTTCATAAAAAAGGGCCCCCCAAAAAATCTCGGGGGCCCTTCCCATGGGGGTTTTAAAGGGGGGTCTTCAAAAGGGTTTTTGGGCACAGTCATCACGGGTTTTTCGGGGGGGGGGGGGGGTTCGACATGAGGGTTTGGAGCGTTTGTCACACAGAGTCTCAGGAGGAGGCTCATAATCTCCAAAAAATTGGGAATCTCGCAAGAGAACAAAAAAGTGATTTTTTGACACTATTTTTAAACTTTTTTGGGCCATAGGAAAACCCAAAAATCTATCAGTTCTCTATCTAAAACACAAAATGAAAATTTTTAAATTATATCTAAACTCAAAAACCCTCTATACACCTTTTTAAAAACCTGATCTCTATCCCATTTTTTTCCCCCTTTTTTTTTCCCTTCCCTAAAAGGGGAATAATTTCCCCTTTCTATCATCAATTCTGGGGGAACCCCCCCTTTTTTTTTTAAAAAACGGGAAAGAGCCTTATATTATAGCAAAGTACAGCTTCAAAAGGGGATCCCAACCCCAACTATTTGGGGCACCCGTCCCAAAACTCATAGACAAAAAACCCAAAATAAGGCCCCCTTGGGGACACCTTTCTGCAGCAGGTGACACTTGTAGAAAAGGGGTAAGAGATCCCCAATTTAAAACGTCTTCCTGACCTCCCCGACTTTTTTCCCCCAGCAAACCCCCTGGCTTTATAAAGGGCCTTAGAGGCCCCGATCACATGTGTTCGAGTTTCACCCCTTTTCATATCATTTTTAGGAAAACCCCATTCAGGTTCTCACCAAATTACCCATCGAAAATTTCCACATAAACCCACCCCCCCCTTCCAAACGCCCCGCGACAACTCATAACTTTCCCCTGCTAAAGCGGGCCCCCAAATGCTCCTTTGGCCAAAAAACCTTCATAAAATTTCCCCATCTCCAAAACCCGGGTTTTGCCCCCATCTTCCCGGTTTTTCCCGGGGCCCAATGCACGAAACCAAAAAGAAAACCTCAGCCCTGACGGGTGATGGTTTCCCATCTCACTTCTTTTCTTATTTTTTGCAACTCCCTTTTCCCACCTAGAAAAACAAAAGCAGACTATTTATAAACTTTAACACACACACGCCATCTTTGTAAATTTCCCATAACCCCCTTCCCCTTCCCAATATCTAATATGCATATTTAAATTGGGGAAATAATAACTCCACTTTTACAATAAAACCACGGGTCAATTATCTTCCCTTTAAAGCCTTCTCCTAGTATGTAAATCCCTATTCATTCCCCAAAAAAGGCTGCAGGCCCCATTAAATACATTTTTCCACTGCATTGTATAGTATTGTCTAAAAGACTATATTCTAAACTACTTTTTTCCTTTTCACATGAAAATTATTCATACTAAATTTTAATAATACTGTGGGCTCAAATGGTTACCCTCCCCCCTTCCCCACAGCTGCCCTCACAAGTTCCCCATTGAAGATTTTTCTCTTACGGCTCACAGCCACCCCCTAAATCCACCACTTTCACAATGGGAGCAGTAAAAACTTTCCCGTATCCTCAAATGCCACCGCATCCCCCTGCATCCGCCTCGACCAAACCACGCCGCAAGCAGGGAAAACAAATCTCCCCCTTTCATTAATACACACTGAACAGTCCCTTGCAAAAAACAAAAACAAAATGCATCCCTAAATTTTTTAAATAGAAACCGTGGCCTCACTGATAATACCCGGGCCCTCATTTCAAAGGGCCCAGGGGAAAAAGAGGGAAAAAAAATAGAGGCAAAAGGGGGGGAGGAGAGGGGAGGGGGAAGGGGGGCGAGGAGATGGGAAAGGGGGGGGGAAAAAAAAAAAAAAACAAAAAAATAAAAAATAAAAAAATAAAAAACACCCACATATATGAAAATCCCCCAAGCTTTCCCTAGTCAAAATATTTTAAAATGTGCTACATCCACTTGAAAACCCTACTTAATCACAAATATCAAAGTTTCTTCAAAAATTTTTATTAAAAGGGGGTTTACAAGATCAAAAAAAATTTCCGAAAATGAAAACCTTTCCCTTTAGGCCTTTAAAGGGTTTTAAAAATTAAATTTAAATCTGTTATTTCCCTCTTGCCCCCTTCCTGCAAAAAAACTCACCAAATCGCCCTTTCTTTTCCCCCCGCTTTTTTTACAAAAAATGCCCCAAAATTTTTTGCACCCTTATTTCGCCCTTTTGTAAATTCCAAAATGTGCTTTCTAAAGGGGGTTGTCACCTTTTAGTTTTAAAAGTACCCCAGATTTTTCGAATCCACGAGAAACTCCTGAAAGGTTTTTTCCCCCCATAGATCTTGGGGGAGGTACACCCTACCCCATAAACCCCCCTTCCCGGTTTTTTTAATTGAAAAATTGGGTTTATCTCAAATCTTTTCTTAAACAATGGGATTTAAAAAAATTTTTATTTTTCCCCTAAATGGACAAAATGAAAAAGTTGCCGCAGGGGTATGAGCCTTTCCCCCCGGGGACTGCAACCATTTTTTTTTTCCATCTCCCTCAAAATGACTATGTACAAATTCTCCCTAAGATTTTTTTCCTTTCCCATAAATAAAACCCAAAGGGTTTTTTATAGAAAAACACCTCAAGAATACTGGGCTCCCCTTCAAATGTGCCCAAAGTCTTCTAAGAAAAGCTCTCATTTTTATTTTGCTTTTATTTACAAAGGAAACCCATACAACAAATTAAAAAACGTTTTTTTTTCTTTCTTCTTTTTTCTGATTAATAAATGTCCCCTGTCACCCGTTTAAAAATTTCCCATTTAAAAGCCTTCCTCAAAAAATTTTTTAGGATAACCCCCCCCTTTCCAAAAAACGTGCATTTAACATTATAAAATTCCTTCCTTGGGAAAACCTCCCAATGTAAAAACAATTTTTTAACGAGCCCTAAGAAATTGGCCCCATGGGGGGTCCCCTTTTTTTTGTAAGGTGGATGGGCCACATGTGATCGGGGCCCCTAAGCCTTGGGTAAAGCCAGGTTAGCTGGCAAAAAATGTCGGCGAGGTCGGCATGAAGTTTTTTAAAATTTTGATCTCTCACCTCTTTTACAAAATGTCACCGCTGCAGACGGTTCCCCAAGGGGGGCCTTTTTTGTTCTGTGCTATGAGATTAGGGACACTGCCCAAGTTTGTTGGCTTGGGGTCCCTTTCTAACTAGTAATTTGCTATAGATTTTAAGGCCCCTCCTTTAAAAAGGGGGGGGGTTCCACCAGACTTTATTATAGAAAGGGGGTTTTTTCCCTCTTTCAAAAAGCAAAAAAGGGGGTTTTAATTTATGGGGGAAAAGAGAAACAGGTTTTTAAAATGTGTGTTTAAAGGGTTTAAAAGTTTTGATAAAAATAAAAGTTACGTTTTAGGTTTAAAAAGATAGAAACTGATAGAGTTTAAGTTTGCCTATGGCAAAAATTTTTAAATATAGTGTTTAGGAAAGGAGGCTGTCACACGGCCCAGGGGAGGGTCACAAAACAGGGTCTCAGGGGGAGGCCCGTCACACGGGGGCCCCGGAGAAAGGGTGTCACCCCAGGCCCCCGGGGGAGGCTGTCACACAGGGCCCAGGAGGGGGCTGGAAAACACAGGGGCCCCGAGGAGGGTGTCACACAGGGTTTTCAGGAGGGGGCTGTCACACAGGTTCAGAGGAGGGGGTGTCAAAACAGGCCCCAGGAATAAAGGGTGTCCCCACAGGTTTTTCCCGGGGGAGGCCCCACACAGCGCCCATGGGGGAAGGCTGTCACACAGGGTTTTCAGAGGAGGCTGCACAAGGGGTCTAGAAGGAGGCTGTCACAGGGCTCAGGAGGAGACTTTTCACACAGGGCCTCAGGATGAGGCTGTCACACAGGGCCCAAGGGGGAGCTGTCACACAGGTCCCCGGAGGAGGTTTTTCACAAAAAGGACCTCAGGAGGAGGGTGTCACCAGGGTCTCAGGAGGAAAGGGTTTCCCCACAGGGGCCCCGGGGGAGGCTGTCACACAGGGCCCAAGGGGGAGACTGCACCAGGGGGCCCCGGAGGGGGCTGTCACACAGGGCCTCAGGAGGAGGGGTGTCACACAGGGCCCGGAGGAAGCTGTTCCCCACAGGGCTCAGGAGGAGGGTGTCCCCAAAAGGGGCCCCGGGGGAAAGGGTGGGCACAAGGGCTCAGGAGGGGGCTGGGCACAACCCGGGCCCCCAAAAGGGG
>JAODAL010031349.1:0-48576 GCA_025379985.1 Phyllomedusa bahiana
TTTTTTTATTTATTTGTTTTATTTTATGTTTATATATGATTATGAGGGCAGCAATCAGGCTTGAGCTGCTTAAACAGCATTTAGATATATTCTTTACCGCAGCTACATGGACATAGGAGCCAGTGAACAGGAGCTGACGCATTGACTTCTATTGGAGAGTTTTCTAGGCATGCTCTGTGACCTGGGAAGAAGTCAGTGTGTAAGGTGGTGGTTTGGGCTTTGACAATAACCTGCTGTGGATAGTGGATCTTGTGTTAGCTACACATTGGTGTCCCTTCTCAGTATTATCTTGTCTGTGATGCTAATAAGGAGATTGTTGAGAAGTGATCTCCACAGAACAGGAACTATTATCAGGCCTAGTGGCCAAAATGAAAACTGCAGGTTTTCTCTTTTTTAAATATAGATAGTGACATGGAAGATTAAAAACATAAAAAATATCTTTAAATAAGACAATGGGCCTTATGTATGAAAACTATCTAGCAGTCTTTGTTACCCATAGCAAACAAAGTTAAGCTTTTATTTTTCCAGAGACACATTCCAAAAACAGTAGCACACTATCAACTAAAGAAACTATCAAAGGGGACATAGGAATTTTCAAAAAAGCATTTCTGCTTTCTAAGATACATGAACATTTTTTGAGGTTCTTAGTTCACATTTTTTATCAAAATTGCTTAAGCCCACCTACGAAACTTCAACGGGACCTTAATGCAGGTGGGTCCTACACTATTTTTATTTTTTATTTTTCCAGAGCACTATATGTAATAAAAGCTGAGCTCTGACTGGTTACTATGGGCCACAAAGACAGTCTTACTGCTAGACAGTTTTCATACATAAGGCCCATAGTTAACACAGTAGATCATTTTCTGACAAATTCCTTATTCCTATAGATTGGTTTAAATTTCTGCAAATTGATAACTTTTTTCTCATTTTTTCTCATGTTTTCTCCCTCTCTTTTTTGACCTTTTGTTTGTTACGTTTGCAAACTTCAGCTGAGCATTGAGAAAAAAAAGTGGTTTACAAGCAGATAACAAATATATTATTTGTGAAATTTTGTTTTCCAGTTTCATATTAATATAGAACAGTGTTGACAGAAAAAGACCTCCTGGTCCCTCTACTCTGCCCTTACATTTTTTTGGGGAGGAATATTTATCTTAGGATAAGTCATATACGGTTATCCCAGGCATGCTTCTATTCACGTCCGTTGATTTGCCAACCACATCTGTAATGAACAATAATAATAATGAACAACAACAATAATAATAATAATAACATAATGTTTTAAACACTATTTCCTCTTTAAGCCTGATCTGATCTGTTATTTGCCTCCAGCGCAGGAAGGAGATTAATGACACTGTCCCTAGAGATGTAGGGCAGTTAAGAGGTTAGCGTCTGCATCCCTACTGATCAAGGGCAAAGAAGGGGTTAATGTTAGTATCTTTGGTGGTCTAGTGCACAGAAAGGGTTAATGCCAGTATCTATGTTAGTGAAGATAGAGAAAGGATTAATGGGAAAGTCACTGAGGATCTAGGGCAGAGAAGGGGTCAGTGGCAGTAATAGCTTTCTAGGCACGAAAAGGGACTAGGTGTAAAATCACTGTTTGTCTAGGGCAGAGTATGGTGTAATCTTTCATACCTGTTCTCTCATGGACTAACCACTTTTCCTGGCTCCATCATTGTTCTAGTAGGATTAGGCAGCCGAACACTGATCATTCATCTTCCTGTTCTTTCAATGCACTCATCTTGACTGATCAGTACATGGAGGGAATAGAGAGTGCTGTGCAGCTGTAAACGTCCAACCACACAGTTTAGTCTATGACTGGGTAGAGCAGGCATCCTCAAACTGTGGCCCTCCAGCTGTTGGGAAACTACAACTCCCATCATACCTACTGTTATAGGTTATATAAATGCATGACGGGAGTTGTAGTTTCCCAACAGTTGGAGGGCCGCAGTTTGAGGATGCCTGGGGTAGAGTGTTAACATAAATACTTTGAATGATTCTATAGGGAAATCTCAGGGAATCTATGTAGGAGCCAACTTTCCTTGATGGGGAAAACTTAACAGAAGCAATGGCTACAGGAGAGTTTTAGTGGGCAGCACTGTACAGGCAAGTGTGGTATAACCATGCCTTCTGGACAGACTTCTTCCACAATAACATAATACCTACACACACATGAATGTAGGAAGCTTGGTTATAGTAAAGGGACTTCCCAGCTCAGTAGACTAAGGGCGACATGTATGAATTATGGCGCTTAGAAGCCAATTTTTAAGCACATAAGACTAATGTAGAATGTGCCTGATTTATGAACCCAGTCTACTGAATTGCCGTACTGAAGCTATAAATCTACAGCTTCATACGGTTCTAGTGCGCCCCGCCTCCTGTACGCCCCCGAAATCAGGCGCATTACAAAGTGCTGCAGGCGCTCTGTAGCATGCAGGCGACTTAAAAATATAGTGAACGGGGCTGCGCTAGATGTCGGGCTGAAAAGACGCGCAGCCCCGTTCATACATGTCACCCTAATTACTTACTTGAAACATAAGTAGGTCAAAATTCCAGCCTGAACTAAGGACAGTCTGAAAGCTTCTTATACGAGTCACTGTAATGTGTATATAAATCAAGACTTCCAGTCGATATCAAGAGACCTAACAAATGCAAAAGTAGCAAATAAAATAATTAGAAAATGTTCTATTTGTTTAAACCTTAGGTTTTTAACATGCGGTATGTATACCCCGGGGGTCATTTCAAGTCTCTAGGTACTCACACTGTCATCATACTATGCTTTAAATAGGCAGCATAGTATATGATCATAATCTTGGGAGTACTCTCATGTCATTTGTTTGAATAGGGGGTACTTGGCTTAGTGACATTGAGAACAACTAGTTTAAAGGTAATGTGTGCTGATGTTTTATGCTAGGAAAACTATGTGATTAAATTGGAAACCACCAAAACAACCTTCCATTTCTCATTGGGCTCAGTTGATTAACTCTGATTTATCTATGTCTAAACTTACCTTCACAGCTAGGGGTGTTCCTGTAGATATTTTCATGACCTGTATGTAAGTGCCGCAGTTCTGTGGCAATGTTTGTGCCTTTTTATGTTGCCTTATTTACTTGTTAATTTATTATTATTATTTATTTTAAAGCGCCATTGATTCCAGGGCGCTGTACATTCGAGGGGGTTACATACATAACATAAGTCAAACGAGTACAATGATAAGTGATGAATGACAATTGGCACGACAGAGGGAGAGAGGACCCTACCCGCGAGGGCTTACAATCTACAAGGAGGGGGACAGAGACAGAAGGTAGGGGCAGATATGTTTGTGGGGGGTGTATTGGCAGCAGGGTTATTGTAGGTTATAAGCAATCCTGAAGAAATGGGTTTTCAGATTGCTTTTGAAGCTGGTGAAAGTGGAGGAGAGTCTGATGTGTTGGGGCAGTGAGTTCCAGAGTGTGGGGGAAGCACGAGAGAAGTCTTGGAGACGGTTGTGTGAGGAGCTGATAAGGGAAGAGCAGAGGAGAAGGTCCTGTGAGGAGCGGAGGTTGCATGAGGAGAGATATTTGGAAATTAGGGCAGAGATGTATGGAGGGGAGAGGTTATGGAGATCCTTGTAGGTCATGGTTAGTAGCTTGAAATGAATTCGCTAGGCAATGTGAAGCCAGTGAAGGGATTGGCAGAGGGGAGAGGCAGGGGAGTAGCGAGGAGAGAGGTGGATAAGACGGGCAGCAGAGTTGAGAATGGTTTGAAGGGGAGCGAGGGTGGTAGACGGGAGGCCACAGAGGAGGATGTTGCAGTAGTCTAGGCGGGAGATGACAAGGGCATAGACAAGCATTTTTGTAGTGTCATAGTGGAGGAATGAGCGGATGCGAGAGATGTTTTTCAGGTGGAGGCAGCAGGCAGAGGTAAGGGTTTGGATGTGTGGTTTGAAAGATAGAGCGGAGTCTAGGATTACCCCAAGGCAGCGGACTTGCGGAACAGGTGAGAGTGTACAGCCGTTGACTGAGATAGAGAGATCAGGGGGAGGGGTAGAGTTGGACGGTGGAAAGATGATGAGTTCTGTTTTCTCCACATTTAGTTTTAGAAGACATGAGGAGAAGAAGGAGGAAATGGACGATAGACAGACCGTTTTCTTCATAATTCTTATCTTTGGTAAATTGCATTTCTTTATTTTTCTGCCAATGCACAGAAATCTTTCTAGTATCTTTCTTTTGGAGCTGGAGCCAGGCTCATATTCTTGGCATTATAGATAAGCTAATTGTAGTTTCTTTCATGATGGAGTTATATTAGACTGTGACATCATAGCATTATAAGGCATTGAAGGGGTGTCCATAAAAGAATTTAAAGAGGTTGTCTCGCTACAAAGATTAGCTTTAAATATGTAGGGAACACTAAATAAAGATGTTTTCGAAATATATTGCATTGTTCATTTTTTTTGTTTGTTAAGGAGCTACAAGTGATTTTATCACCTTCTGTGCTCTCTCTGGTTCCCCAAGTGACCTACCTGTGTACTTCTCCCCCCCTGCTGTTTGTTCTATCTGATAGCAGGGAGTGACGTCATCACTTTGGACAGTGAGAGCTTGTTTGTTATCTGATCTTTCAGACAAAAGCCAGTAATTACTCCTTTTTATTTTAACTCTGAAGCTTCCCTGGTCCTGACAGCATGAGATTTATCTAATTAGCAGAGGTCTGAATACACAGAGCTCATATGCTAATTACAGACAGCTTGACCAGGAAGTGACAGAGCCAAGCAGCATTATTTCATTCATGCATCCTATGAAACTTTGAGATGAGACAACCCCTTTAATGACAGGTGAAGGTCACTAGAGGAATAACTGACAGCTGGGTACACTAATGAGACTTTAAACTTTCATCCCCTACTAATTTGTGCGTACGGCGCCATTGACATCACATTTATGGCCTTCTTTGCAGGCCTCCATTAGGATCTCTTGAAAAGGGTAGCTCAATGTGTACCATGATGGAGCCACAGGAGACTAAAGAACAAACATTGGGTGACATGCATGAAACCTGGCACTGACATGACATTTTTAATTTGCTTTAGATGGGTGTAGATGGCACCAGTGTGTGTGAAAGTGTCTCACAGCACTTTATTCAGGTGTCCTGTTCTACGGCAAAATGTGTCTCAGCCATGCCACATTGAAATTGGTATGAATTTGTACGACAGTTATGTGGCAAATTTTGGCGCAATCATACGATTCTGGCACGAAACACTCTCACCCCCCCATTCAAAAGTGTCTGGTGCAGAATGCTTCAAGTTTAGGCATATGTTCATACATCTATAGGACAGGGCTGCAACAGCTTTTGACCGCAAAGCACGTCAGAAAACTGATGTAGCCCCGTTCATACATGTCGCCCAAACTCTTTTTGGACTATGTTTGCTCTATTTCACAGCCTTGTGTCCACCACACCCAAAGTTTGCACTGAAAAATAAGGCAAACATAATCCAAAAGAGACTACATTTGTGCTATAGAATTTCATTAAGTTGCTCTTCAATGTAGTTCATAAATACAACCAGCTGGAGAAAATACCCACACACCGAGTATGGTGTAGGTCCAAATAATAGGACAAACACAGTATAATATGGTCCAATCTCATGATGACATTTTTATATTGCCCACCAATCAGAATACATTGAGATAAGTTAAATATTCATATATTAACTAGTGCTGAGTACAAACCTAACATCAGGAGGCGGGGCGTAACCGTATGAAGAACCGTACAAAGCTATAGATCTATAGCTTCAGTACGGCAATTCCAGGCGCATTACTGCTGGAACAGGTAAACCACTTTCAAAGTGGTTTACCTGAGCTAGAAATGTTGTGTTAGTACTAGAATGCGCTTGATTTATAACACGCAGTAGACCGGGTTCATAAATCAGGCGCATTCTACACTAATCTTATGCGCATAAAAATTGGCGTCTAAGCACCATAAATCATATATGTCACTCATAGTTCTGTCTCAAGCTAGTCAAGGGAATGGGCCGTGGGCACGCACATGTATTTTGCCCCTGCACTGTGCGCCATCTCTCCCGGTCGATCAGCCTCAGCTATACTGTGGTTGGTGGTTTTCTCCTAGGGAGCACACATACTCATCCTTGGTGATTCAAAGGGCCAGCAGCGCCACCCAGCTATACCAGCTTATGACCTGCTGCCTAAGGCTATGTTCACACGGCATATTTCGGGGCGTATTTACTGATGTATATACGCCCGCAAATGCGTCCCGAAATAAGCCTAAAATAATGAACAAGTTAGATTAGAATTGATTCCAATGTAAAACATGCCTCATCGTTCACACAAGTCATATTTTCGCAACGTATTTGAGGGAGTAAATACGTCCGTAAATACGATCGTAAAATTAAGTCCCCTGTCAATTATTGAGGCGTATTTGCGACGTATTATCCCCTAGTAAAGAGTGGGGATTGTATTTACGACGCGAAATACGCACCACACTTTGTGACACGTATTTCGGGACATATTTGCGAGCGTAAATACGACCGTAAATATGCCCCGAAATAAGCCGTATGAACATAGCCTAAGGCTACTTTCAGCGCCCCTTCCCCTCAATACCAAGGTAATTTGCTGGAGTGCTTTGTAGCATTGTTTGGTGAATTCCTGTGTGTTTTTCAGTATGTGATGTTGTTGCAAACCGCCTCGTTTGTCTACTGTCTGCTCTGACTTTCTGCCTGCATCTTGATGATGAAATAACTCATGTGCTTGAGTCTAGACTACACCTCTTGTGCTTTCTTCCTTTACCTCACCTGTAGAACAGCTGTCACCTCGGGTGCCCACATTGGGGTTAGCAACCAAGCAGTTCCCTGCAGCAAAGTCCTAAAGGAATATTTTTTTTCTGATCCAAATATTGCTATCAGACTGGATCCAGACATGTTATATGGATACATAGATATAATAATATATAGCAGTAAGTGGTTATCTAAACCTTTCTTGAAATACTCATCTGTTCCTGCTGTGACCAACTCCTCAGAAAGGCTAGTCCACAGATTCACAGTTCTCATGGTGAAGAAGGCTTTTCTCCTCTGGATATTGAATCTTTTTTACTTCAGATGGAGGGAATGTCTCCTTGTCTTTTGAGGGTTTTTAAGGGTATGTTTACACTGGGTAATTACGGCGTGCATTTCGGCACGGATTTGTGCTCTAATATGGGCGAGATGCGCACCGAAATTACGGTAATCCATAGCTCTCATAGAGAACTATGGATTACGCCTCCTCTCCCCGCTCGTACAATACGAGCGTCTTGTAGGCAGGGGGATATAAGTGACGTGTCAATTACTTGTGGCGAATATGCGCCGCGAGTAATGCATGTCTATGGGGCCGTTGGGCTGCCGGCACCCCGCACCACGTGAGTACGAGCTGATCAGCGCGATCTCCCGAAACACACGATATACTGCAGCGCGTACTGTACGCGCCACAGTGAACATACCCTTACATGAAATCGCTTTTCTCCATACTTTTTGTAGGGGAGATTTAGATACTTATGTAATCATGTCCCCTTGAAGCCGTCTTTTCTCAAGCCTAAATAAGTTTAATTCTTTTAACCTTTCCTCATAACTAAGATGCTTCATTCCCCGTATTAGTTTGGTTGCTCATCTTTTATTTTCTTCAGCACCAGAATAAGAATGTTATAAGAATCTATATGAATATGAGGGCAATGGCTACGATAGACATAAACTATCTTTCACAACTGATCCAATATTTTAATGAATAAGGAAGAATGTTCTTATATAAAGAGCACAAGTCTACTGTATGTGGCAGAAATGGCTTTGATTTTATGCTGTTTTTACAAGTATATGATGGAAGAGGTATTTATTAAGAATTAGGAGGCAGTGAGATAAAATGCTGTGGAAAATGATCAAATGAGTAGAAAAATGCAACACATTGTAAAAACCTGTACTATGTATTGGTACTTATCTATCTTGGGTTAAGGCCAAAATCACATGTAATGGCCACATTGTGGCCAAAGCTCCATTGACGTGTAAATCGGTGTGGTATCTAGATAACTTCAGCTACTGTACAGTCTACTAGGTAATGGCTCTTTTCCAGAAGGAAGAAAACTATCTTACACTTGCCAAACCAAACTCTCCTCAAAAAAGAGTTTTCTTCTTTCTGGAGGGGAGCTAATTTGCATACTTATTCCCATGGAGCATATACTCCACTGAATATCTTAAATAAGAATGAGGTTCATTTCCCATTGTTAATCTTACCTTCCGTATACACCCTCTGTAAGGGTTTAGTACATAAAGGCCCCCACATACTCTAGAGGAATGTTGATGGCACCAAATGGCTATCTAATGTGTGTGGTGGCCTTCCACAGATACCAAAAACAAAAAAGAGGACAATCCTAAACGTTAACTTTTATTAATATGCAATAAAAAGTACTACATGTCTCTCCAATATATCCAAAACAACGCTCTGATAAGGGCGTTCTTGCCCTCTCACCTTTCAATGCGGCCGACGCTGCAATGCCCTGACAGGGCGTGAGATGGCCGGTTAGATATCTTATACCATCACAGTGTGGACTAGTGGGTATCCTTCTAGGTGCTGGTAAGTTGTACGTTTAATGCTATTATCAGAGGCATTATTTCGCTGTTTCCGAGTCCACCTGTGGGTATTTTTGATCCTTTCATTATCATCTCAGTTACATTGCTGATATGTATCTTCTATGCACCCCCTATGTTATGTGTTGTTGATTGTGTATAATAGACTGTAAGGTTGGTGGATTTACCATGCGTTCAGCAGCAATTATCAGATATTTTCTCCTTTTGTCTTGTTGTCCTCTACCTTGTCCCCTGAAATGATCAGGAGTAACTTTAGAGGTCAAAACATGTTGGGACTAGACTGGAGGGTAGTATAGGGTTTTTGTATTTAGGGTGAGGTTCCTGGCATGAACTCCCTTATCGGGGCGATTTGCTTGCACATACAGGTCAGGGAC
This sequence comes from Phyllomedusa bahiana, assembly GCA_025379985.1. Classification (NCBI taxonomy): domain Eukaryota; kingdom Metazoa; phylum Chordata; class Amphibia; order Anura; family Hylidae; genus Phyllomedusa; species Phyllomedusa bahiana. Next base: position 8,962 of record JAODAL010031349.1, read on the forward strand.
CGCGTAGTTCTTTATAGGGCTTTTTTAGGGTCTTTTTGGCCTGTTTTTCTTTGTTTTGGATCTATTGGAGATACATTTAGTACTTTTTATTGAATATTAATAAAAGTAAAATTTTAGGATGGTTCTCTTTTTTTGTTTTTGTATTTTGACTCAGAGGTTGTTCTAGTAACCACCCACTGTTGGTTACCTTTCGTGTCTTCTGGTTTGGCCTTCCAAAGATAATCACAAAAGATAATGCATGGGTGGGAGAAGGATTGGACAAGCTGAATTTTTGTGCCCGATTCTTTTCTTTTCCTTAGAGACTTCCTCTACTTTCTTAATTGACAATATATATTCTTCAGCTCAGCATAATCGGTGGACTCGGGAGGAATAGTTGTCAGCTGTCAGGTGTATGGATTGTTTCATTTTTAAGTGCAAAAAGTGCTCCGAGTGTCACATGCACATCCAGATTTAGATGATGGAGAGGATTTCTGGGCTTGCTTAGGAGTTATTTCCTCTTGTCACGGCCACTGTATATGTTACTGTTCGGCAACTCCCTAAAATAAGGAAGTCCCTAGGAGCAAGAATTCCAGCGAAAGTTTAAAGTGTGGAAGTGTCAGCCTTGAGGTCTACATTTTTTCTGAGGAAGGAAAGTCTTAAGGACAGGAAAGAGGAGGTGGGGTGGACCTTTTGTGATACTGTCATTGAAGCAAACGAAAAATGCACAAGAATTGCCACAAAATTGAAATCACTGCTCTCTTGACCGATCCAATAAGTTTTTGATAAACATAAAGACCGTTTCAATATAATTGTATTATGCAGAAATATTCAGATTTATTCATTATATATCTTTTCCACATTCCCACTTCAGAAACCTTTCCTCATCTGGATTGTTTCTCGATTCTCCTACATATGGGAGGTAGGATATAGAAGTGTCTTGGCAGTTTCATATTTTATTCAGTAAGTTTTCTTTTATCCACTCATTTCAGTAGTATTTTATTATGTTAAATACACAGTGCCATAGCTAGAACTTTTATCGTGCAGGGCTGTCCCTAATTTTGCTGCCCCTTTTACAGGCAACACTTCTTTTTTTTACAGGCCCCTTCTTGCTCACATAATTTCCACTTTAAAAATCATGGGCCTCATGTATGAAAACTTTGTAGGTCTAAGACTCTCTTTGTTACCCATTGAAACGTATCAGAGCCCCCTTTCATTTTTTCAGAGCACTACTGTATATGAAATAAAAGGGGAGCTCTGATTGGTTTCTATGGGTAACAAAGAGAGTCTTAGACCTAGACAGTTTTCATACTTGTGGCCACATCTTTTTATGTCACAATATTCTAAGAGTCAAAACTATTTTACTTTTCTGTCAATGGAGCTACTTAATGGCCTTTTATTTATGGGATAAGTTTAGGTTCATCTATTTATAGTTTTTTAATTTTTGTTTGAGGATGGATGAAAAAAAGGCAATTCTGGCATGGATTAATTTTTTTTTATTTTTGGAGATATTCAATGTACAGAATAAATAACAATTTTATAGATTGGATCATTACGGAGCTGGCAATGCCTATATTATGCTTACTTTTTTAAGTGTCTCTTTTATTAGAGAATTAGGTGTTATGTGCTTTTTTATTTTTATATGTTGTTAAAAATATATATATATATGTATATTTTAGACTATGCGGTTATTTGATAGCTTTTGTAATACATAGAAATACAATACTGTTTTCTACGCATTATGCTATGTGACAACTAGCCTATTAAACTATGTATGTAGGAAAGCCTAATAGGCTCCTACACATTGCAGACCATTATTTGGCCTCCGTCTGTGATCGCATTGCAGGGGTGCCCATGGGTGACAGATGGAACCCTCTCCCTCTGTCCACCACCTATATACACCTAGACATCTAGGGCAACATATATGAACATTGGTGCTGACAGGCCAGTTCTAAACAGCTTTAAAGGTGTTTTCTCATTTCATTAAATGGTCTTCAGAATAAGGGGACAGTGAAAACAAGCGACTTTGCAATTGGATGTCATTTACAAAGCTGTGTTGTTTTCACAAGATGCCTTATGTTTGTTTTTTGTAAAGAGTGTTCCCCCAGTGCCGGTCAGATTCCGCCTCCTTGCATGTGATAGGCTGCTGGCTGTGGTAATTGACATTGTGTCTTATTCACAGGAGCACATTCCCGTGCATGCTCCGTGATGTGTACCGGCTCAGTGTTGGCGTGTAGTGGAAATTGGTATAAAAACGGGGGAGATGTGGCAGCGATCACATATATCGATAAGGTACTGACGAGAGAGAGAGGTGAGAGAGGGGGAGAGGGAAAGAGAGAGAGGGAAAGAGAGAGGGGAAAGAGGGAGAGAGATTGACGCTGTTCACTGACAGCAATCAGTGGTAGTTTCGACGTATGCGTGCGGTGTTTGCGCTGTTCACTGAAAGCGATCAGTGATAGTTTTGCCGTATGCGTGCGGGGGTTGCGCTGGTCGCTGACAGCGCTCAGTGGTAGTTTCGCGGTATGCGTGCGGGGCTTGCGCTGTTCACTGACAGCAATCAGATGTCCTGCAGCAGGGAGAGAGATCAGGTGCAGTCCCATGTAAACAAAAAAATATAAAAAGCGTATAGTTTTGTTCTGCAGATCTGTAGAGGTCAGAGGTGTAATAATCTGCAGGATACATCACTGTGTGTGAGAGAGAGAAAAAAAAAATCGCCCATCTCTCCCAGAATCCTGAATGTCAAATGCCCATTCTAATTACAAAGTATGTAGAGAGAGCAAGAAATGTAGATATACACTATTGAGTTACACTCAGCTTTTCACTTCCAACGATTCCCTAGTCTCCAACAGCTGAGAATCTCTCCCTTCCCCGCCCCGCTCACATAGAATGAATTCTCACAAGCACACTTTGGAGCCGTGTCTGCAGAGAGAGAGAAGATACTCCCTGCTGGGAGGAGAAACACGCCCCTCCATTTCACAAGCTCTCCTTAGCAACCAGTATAAACGGCTGCCAAATGATGAAACGATAAGACCCCTTTAAGGCAGTGTAGAATGTGCCGCAATGTATGAACCTGTGCTCTCGATTAAGATGGTGTTGGTATAGGTGCTATGCTCTCACTCTCCGAGCACCATACATGGTACTTGTTGGCAAGTGTGTTGCACTGGATAGATGCTTTTGTGAGTTTGCTATAAAATGCTTATAAATATAAAGTATTCTAGTATATACAGTACTCTAGAGAACATTTAATGATAGAGGGCCTGTTACGCTTATGTTTCCTGTGAAATAACAATCCTGGAGCATCTTCTCTTATAACTCTGGGTTGTGCTGTTCCTCTATTACTCCGTCTAGAAATATATTACTGAATCCGTCAGACGGGTGTTACCATTCCATTCTTCAAAGGGGTGTGTCCCTGCACACAATGACTCTGTCACCACTGATTGGACAATTTCAGACTGTGCAGGGACACAACCCCAATGGATACCACCCAGCTGACAGACTGATAATGAATTTCTAAGAGGAATAACAAAAGGAACCAAAAGGCATAGAAATGTCAGGAACAGACACAGGTCCTATTTAGATTGTCACCATCATTAAAAGTAGCTATATAAATATATATATATATATTTTTTTTTGCATAGTATAATTTACTTAATTTACTACTTAGAGAGAGAACAGAAAGTAAGCATTTATTACAGTAGATAGATGGATAGGTTATGAATGTGAATTTAACCCCTTAACGACCTTGGCCCTCTGCATACGTCATCCGTCCGGGCGATCGTGCTCACCCTAAAACCGCCTGCTGCGGGCAGCCCGCCGCAGCGGCCCCGCCCGGCGATCGCTCGGGGGGGGATGGGGGGGGGGGGTGGGGGCTGATTAACCCCTTAATTATCGCGACCGATAGGTCACGATAACTAAGCGAGACTCAGGAGGAGCGATCTCCTCCTGTGTCTCTGTCGGCCTCAGCAGCCACACGATCGTGCAGCTGTTGTCTCCTAACAGACAGCCCGAAAGGTATAGAATGCCCTCCGGGCTGTCTGTGACATCACCCTGTGGGCGCGGGCGGGCATTGTGACTGACAGCTGTCATAGAAACCAGTACACAGCAATAAGCTGTATATTGATTTCTATTATAAAAATTATTGTCCCTATGGGGAAAAGTAAAAAACTGGTGAAAAAGTAAAAAAAAAGTGAACAAACAGTCAAACACAAACACCAAAAATAAAATAAAAATACGTACACCGCCCTTTTAACCCCTTACAAACACCAATCACCCCCACAAAGATCAAAAAAAAAAATAAAGTACCCATATTTGGTATCGCTGCATATGTCACGACCTGCCCTATAAATCTGTCATGCTAATTAGCCTGCACGGTGAATGTCGTAAAAAAAGAAATAAATAATCACAGAATTGTGATTTTTGTTCATCCCGTAGCACATAAAATGTAATAAAAAGTGATCAACAACATATATAAATGCCAAAGTGATGCCAATTAAAACGTCGGTTCATCCCGCAAAAAAAAAGTCCTTACACATCTCTGTATGCGGAAAAATAAAAAAGTTATGGCTATCAGAAGAAAGCAATGCATGCATATTGTTTTACACAATAAGAAAAGGTTTTTGTATAGCACCTCAAACAAAAAAAAAACATATAAATTTGGGTATCCCGTAATCGATCGCCCCACGATAAAAAAAATTTGTCATGGTACTGCATGGTGAGCGCTGTTAAAAAAAAAAAACACTAGTAGGATTAAAGTATTTTCCTTACCCTGCCTTTAAAAAGGTTTAAAAAAGCGACCAAAAAGATTTTTCCCCCCAAAAATTATACCAGAAAAAATGTCAACTTCCCCAAAAAAAAAACCCATACACACTCTTTTTAACAGAAAAAAAAAAGTTTGGCCCAGACTTGGTGAGAAAAAAAGGTTTTCCCTTTTTTGGGTATCGGTAATGTTCAACCTCCCAGAAAAACTACATGTCATTTATAGCACAGTGAGGGCTGTAAAAAAAAAAAAATAAAAAACACACCGGGAAAACTGTTTTAGTTAAAAAGCCTCACAATAAAACTTAATAAAAAGGAAAAAGGTCGTATGAACCCCCAAAAGGGTCTAATAAAAACATAAGTCCCCCCACAAAAAACAAGCCCCTACACAGCCCGTACACAGCAAAAAAAAGTTTTTGGCTGTCAACTATGACAATTAAAACGCATTTTTTAAACATTTCTATTATGTAAAAATAAAAACCAAAAAAAAACTTATAAAATTTATATCATTGTCATTGTATCGACCCCCATAGTAAAGTTATCCTGTCATTAATACCACATGCCGTAAAATTGCTGTAAAATTGAAACCCAAAAAACATGGCAGAACTGCGTTTTTCCTCCCCATTTTTCATTTCCCAGTGCTAAAAAAAAAATAGGAACACCCGTGCGCTCAAATGCCAAAACCCAGATAGAACCCTGAATCCAAAATGGGCGACTTTTGGAAGGGGTTTAACCCGTTATGCTACTTTGGGGGGTTTTCAAATGAGACATGGCCCCACCAATCTGGTTTCCCAAAAGCCAAAAAGCGCTCCCCCCCTTCCCACCCCCCATGCGCTCAAACAGCATTTTACACCCCCATGTAGGGTATTTCTGAAATTTGGAAGAAAAATTTTTGGGAACAAAAAATTTGGGGGGCTTAGTTTCCAGGATTCCTTGTAAAATGAAACATTTTAGGCTAAAATTGCAGATTGTTGGAAAAAAATTAATTTTAAATTTTCATAGCCTAAGGCTATGTCTCCACTGTACAGGATTACGATTGTATCTTTGGCGCATTTCGTTTTTTTTAAAGCGCCAAAGATATGATCGTTCCTGCGGCCCCATAGGCGGCAATAGAAAAAGGGGCGGCTGGCGCGGCGATTATAAACATGTTGTATAATAAGCCGGCGCTTTTAGTTTTCTTGCCATCTTCCCAAACAATACAATTGTATGGATGACGGCAAAAAAATGAGAAGCGACCGCGGTTTTTGTACAAAGTGCGACAAAAACAGAGGTCCTGCATCAGAAAAAAAAGGTCCGCTTTCGGGCCGTTTTTTGTCTTATGTAGTGAAGACATAGCCCAATGCTAAAAATAAAATTGTGAAACACCTGTGGGGGGTTAATATACTCACTGCACCCCTGGATATTTTCCTTAGGGGCTGTAGTTTCCAATATGGGGTCTTTTTAGGAGTTTTTATTAAGTTTTACTATCTTAGGGTGTCCGCAAACCTGAAATGTTGCCTAAACAAAATCGTATTGAAAATGAGACCCCAAAGTCCAGTAAGTGCTCCTCTTACTCTGAGGCTTGTGGTTGAGCCAAGTGGCGCACTAGGGCCACATATGGGATATCTCTGAAAACAGTAGAATCTGGGGAATCAATATTAAGTTGCATTTACCTGTTCACATCTACCATGTTCCAGTGAATAATGGATAAAAATTGAAAATCTGCAAAAAAAAGTGCTTTAATTTCTGTGAAATACCTAAAAGGAAAATAAACTTCCTATACACTGATGTAAATGCTTTAATGGGTGTAGTTTCTTACATGAAGTAATGTATAGGGTATCTAACATATAGGCCCCTGAAAGTCACTTCAGAACTGGACTGGTCCCTAAAAAATTTTTATTGTAAATTTTCTTGAAAATGTGATAAATGACTACTAAATTTAATCCCCCTAATGTCATAAAAAAAAATAGACATTTAAAAAATGATGCCAACCTACAGTGGACATATGGTAGATGCTAGTTATAAACTATTTTGTGGTGAATAATTATCTGTCTTGCATGCAGAAATTTTAGAACTTTGAAAATGACAAATTTTTCCAAATTTTCATGAAATTTTGATATTTTTCACAAACAAACAAGGATTGTATGGACCAAAATTTCTTACTAACTTAAAGTACAATGTGTCACGAGAAAACAGTCTTTGAATCACATGGATAGGTTAAAGTTATTCTCACATAAAATGTCACATCTCAGATTTCAAAAATATGGCTGGGCCAAAACTGGCTGGGTCATTAAGGGGTTAATGTAAAATGCCACTAGATATGCTAGTGCAATTAGAATATCATGAAAAAGTGAATTTATGTCCAAAATTTAAGTAAAATAGAGAAACCATGTTATGTATAGACTCATTACACACAGATCAATGTATTTCAAGAATTTATTTATTTTAATGTGGATGATTATGTCTTACAGCTAATGAAAACCTAGAATTCAGTATATTAGAAAATTAGTATAATGTGAGAAAAGTCAATATTGTTGATTTATGGTGTCACACACAAAGGTTTCCTAAGACATTCAATGGCCATAGGCTGATTGCCTCCATGTCGCGCCGAATTGATGCAGTAATTCATGCAAAGGAGCCCTGACAAAGTATTAAGTGCATGTACTGTACAGACCCTTTCAGGCCAGTATTTTTGTATTGTAATTAATTTTGTGATTGGTCTTATACACTACTCTAACTTTCTGATACACTGAAGCTTAGGTTTTCATTAGCTGTAAGCCATAATCATCCACAATAAAAGAAATAAACACTTGACATATATTGCTGTGTGTGTACGGAGTCTACACATTATATGGGTTTCTCTATATGACTTAAATTACGGACAAAAAATAACTTTCCGATGATATTCTATTTTTTTAGATGCACTAGTACAGTATTATAATTAGAGATGGGCGAATCGATTCTAATGAAGTGGACTTCGTTTAGAATTTCAGGAAAACTTCGGTTCTGAACAAAGTCGAAGTTTGGGGTGATTCGTGGGAAAAAAACGTGTTTTTAATTGACAAAATGGCCGCAAGCACGTGGCGATACACGGTGCAGAGAAGTCTGGGAGGAAGAAAGGAGGATCCTCAATGACCGGTGCAGAGATGAAGCCAATCAGAGACCGGCGGGATTCTGTGACGTCACCGCACTATATAAGTCCGGACGCGACGCTGGCAGTTCACACTCCTCTCACTGTGCCGTGTTGTAGCTGCTGTAGCTCCAGTAATTGAGATCTCACACAAAAGAAATAACTTTTATACAGCAATTTTTTTTTGGGGGGTGTCACTGCTTTTCTCAGAGACTGCTTCTCTTCCGTTCTAATTTTGATTTTGTGGGGTATTGGAACTGAAGTCCAGTGTGCGTCCAATTCAGCTGCATATACATTTTAATGCTATCTGGTCAGTTCTGGAGCACATTGAATATCCAAGGGTTATCTAAGCCTGTTGCTGTTGTATTCAGTTAAAGAAACAGCGTTTTTACAATCCACATACCAGTTAATTTTTGGCTGCTCATTGGCTGCGCAATTTATTTCCAAGGGTTAATTAAGCGTGTTTCTGCTGTTGTAGTCAGTAAAAGAAACGGTGTTTTTCAATGCCAAAGACGAAATTTTTCCTGGTGATTCCTGTAGCATAATTTATATTTGAAGGTTATTTAAGCGTGTTTCTGCTTTTGTAGTCAGTAAAATACAAGTCGTTTTAGCACGCCACAAACGAGTTAATTTTTTGCTGCTCATTTGTTTTGCGCAATTAATATCCAAGGGTTAATTAAGCGTGTTTGTGCTATTGTAGTCAGTAAAAGAAACTGTGTTTTTCAACGCCAAAGAAGAAATTTTTCCTGTAGCATAATTTATATCCAAAGGTTAATTAAGCGTGTTTCTGCTTTTGTAGTCAGTAAAAGAAACAGTGTTTTTCAACGCCAAAGAAGAAATTTTTCCTGTAGCATAATTTATATCCGAAGGTTAATTAAGCATGTTTATGCTTTTGTAGTCAGTAAAATAAATGTTGTTTTAACACTCCACATACCAGTTAATTTTTTCCTGGTGATTTCTGTAGCGTAATTTATATCCAAGGGTTAATAAAGCCTGTTTGTGCTTTTATATTCAGTAAAATACACAGTGTTTTTAAACGGCACATACAAGTAAATTTTTCCTGGCCATTTATGGAGCGCAATTTACATCCAAGGGTTACCCAAGCTTGTTACTGGGTTCATTTGGAGTCAAATACAGGTTGTGTATTTATCATATACAGATATCTTCATTTAACAGAGTCTGTAAATTTTAAACAAACAGTATGTCTACAGAGAGGTGGCAGGCTCTTCACCTGCGGGTGGCAGAGGCACAAACATTCCGGGCCCAGTCGCAGCACAGCAAGGACTCGCAGCAGGGGTCACTCGGTGAGGCCAGAACTGCTGGTGTCATGTAGCGGCCATGTGTTGATCAGCAACCCAAGGGTTCTTGATTGGTTGAGTAGGTCATCAACTTGATGACATCTGACAACCCTAGCCAACAGTCTTAGTTGGCATGGCCCGGAACAGGTCAGCGCCCCTCCCCTTTCCCTCAACCCGCCTCTTTTCCCGTTCTGGTCCTTCAGCCAGAAACTAGTATGTGGCTGGGCTCAGCGCCACTAATACAGCGAGGACGAACAATTTGAGGATAGTCACAGCTACTTGGCAACGAAGAGGTGGGGCAGACATCCCCTGCTTCTTGCAGTTTTGATTGGAGAGTGGCATGAGGTTTTTTGGCGAGGGTCGCCTCGCATACCAAGACCGTTGAGGAGGACAGCATGATGATCAAACACCCCATGAATAAAACGGGGTGGTTTGAATCCAGTTTTGCGTACAACAGTTTGTTCAATGCAGCGTATGGAACTTGAACTTAAGGAGACCAAACTACGGGGAATGTTTTGGGTACTTATTTTGCATTCTGTGCCATTGTTGATTTAATTCAGTACAAAAAATGTAAGGCCATGTTCACACGGTTAAAATGGGCCATATTCGGTCCCCTAATTAAAGCGCCGAAGTGCGCAAATTACGGGCTGAAAACGCCCATTTATTACGGTAATTTTACAGTTCTCATAGAGACTATGGATTTCGTCTCCTCTCCGAAGCCGCCGGGCGGGGAGAAATTGACATGTCACTTTCTAGCGCCCTAAAGCGCCGCTAGCAGTGATTGTCTATGGGCCGGCGAAGTTTCCGGCCCCCCGCTCACTCCCCCGCTCCCCCCCCCCACACGGGGGTAATTGCTGGGCGAAATTACCCCCGCAGTTAAGCCGTGTGAACCCCCAGCCTAAGGCTATGTCTACACTGCAGTGGACAAAAAACGACCTGAAAACGAATTACTAAAAATGTTCATGAAACTGAGTTTTCTGTCCACTGCCTGTCAAAAGCAGCTGAAAAAACGTCCGTTTGGAGCGTTTTTTGCAGCGTTTTTTGAAGCGTCTTTGCTCTGCTTTTTAATGTATGCACAAATTAAGCCATGGGATGTAAACTACACCCTACTTAACATGTTAAGTAGTCACTTCCTTTAGATCACTGTAGCCCTTTTGAGCACATTGTCCTTTGTGTGCTGCTAAGTGCAACTACTTTATTAAATTTTGCACCAGATTCTTGCCCAAAATCCAAAAAAACCCACATTACTTTCCATATAGCAAGAAACTGTTTTAAAGCGTCAAAATCTGTAAAAAAAAGGATTTAGCGGCAAAAACCCAAAAAAAAAGCTTTATTGCCCCAAAATTTCCATTAAAAAAAAATATTTTTAGTGCAAACAATCCCTTTATTGCGAAAAATTTTTAAAGATATCAGCGGCGAAACCCTGAAAAAAAAAACGGTTCTGGCGTAAAATTGTAAAAAAAACTATTTTTGTCCAGAAGCGAGATAGCTTTTATTGCGCCAAAATATTTTTAAGAAAAGGTTTTTAGCAAAAATCCGTAAAAAAAGATTCTTCGCCAAAATCCTTTAAAAAATATTTTTGGGCATCGAGGCTTAAAATTGTAAAAAAAAAAATTTTTTTGTGCCAAAATCGTAAAAAATGATTTTTCCCGTCAAAGCGGAAAAACTTTATTTGCGGCAAAATCAGTAAAAAAACGATTTTTGGCGCAGAGGCAATAATTTTATTAGCGCCCAAAACCTGAAAAAAAATTTTTTTTAGTGCCAAAAAACAAAAAAAAGGGATTCTTGCGCCAAAATCCATAAAAACTTATTTTTGGCATCAGAGGCGAGATAACGTTATTAGCTCCAAAATCTGTAAAAAAAAAATTATTTTTGTGCCAAAATCTGTAAAAAAATTTTTTTTCGTCAAAGCAATAACGTTATTTGCGGAAAATCGTAAAAAAAAAAATTTAGGCCAAAAAACGTAAAAAAACTGTTTTTTTTGCCCAAAATCCTAAAGAAAAGGTTTTTTGGCGTCAAGGCAGAAACGTTATTAGCTCCAAAAATTATTTTTATGCCAAAATCCGAAAAAAAACTATTTTTGGCGCAAAGCGAGATAACTTAAATTAGCGGCAAAATCAGTAAAAAAAATAATTTTAGGGCCAAAAAAAACAAAAAAAAACGGATTCTTCCCGCCAAAACCCGTAAAAAAAACATATTTTTGCCTCAAAGGCGAGATAACGTATAGCGGAAAAATTTGTAAAAAAAAATTTTTAGGGCCAAAAAACAAAAAAAAACGGATTCTTGTCCCAAAAATCCGAAAAAAAAACTATTTTGGCGTAAAAGGTGAGAAACGTTAAAACTCCAAAATCTGTAAAAAGAATTATTTTTGGGAAAAAAATTTTAAAAAAAATGTATTTTGGCGTCAGAAGCGAGAAAAACTTTTTTGAGGCAAAATCAGAAAAAAAAAATTTTTAGTGCCAAAAAACGAAAAAAAAAACGGATTCTTGTGCCAAAATCCGAAAAAAAACGTATTTTTTGGCGTCAGGGCGAGATAACTTATTAGCTCCAAAATCTGTAAAAAAAATTTTTTTTGGGGCCAAAAAGGGTAAAAAAAATTTTTTTGGGGCGTCAGAAGCAATAACTTTTTTTGCGGAAAATCATAAAAAAAAAAAATTTTTATGCCAAAAAACGAAAAAAAAACGGATTCTTCGCCAAAAAATCCGTAAAAACTTTTTTTGGCGTCAGAGGCGAGAAAACATTATAGCCCAAACTGAAAAAAAAATTATTTTAGTCCCAAAAACCCAAAAAAAACCGGGATTTTGCCCCAAAATTTAAAAAACCGTTTTTTTTTGGCGTCACGGCGAGAAAAACGTTATTACGCCAAAATCGTAAAAAAAATTTTTTTACTGCAAAAAACGAAAAAAAAAACGTTTTGGCGCCAAAAATCCGTAAAACTATTTTTGGCGTCAGAGGAGATAACGTTTGGGGCTCCAAAAATCTGAAAACAAATATTTTTTTTCCCAAAAAATCTGTAAAAAAATGTTTTTTGGTTTTCAGAAGTGAGATAACGTTATTACGCAAAATCAAAAAAAAATAATTCAGTGCCAAAAAAAAAACAAAAAAAAAAGGATTCTTGCGCCAAAATCCGAAAAAAAAACGTATTTTTGGGTCAGAGCGAGATAACATAGCGCCAAAATCGTAAAAAAAAATTTAGTGAAAAAAAAATTTAAAAAAAAAGGGATTTTTGGCCCCAAAAAAACCTAAAAAAAACATTTTTGGCGTCAGAAGCGAGATAACGTTATTAGCGCCAAAATCTGTAAAAAAATATATATATTTTAGTGCCAAAAACATAAAAAAACGTATTCTTGCACCAATATCCGTAAAAACTAATTTTTGGCGTCAGAAGTGAGATAACTATTAGCCCCAAAAAACTGTAAGAAAAAATTTTTTATGCCAAAAAACTAAAAAAACGGATTCTTGGGCCCAAAAATCCTTAAAAAAAACTATTTCGGCGCAAAGGAAAAAATTTTATTAGTCCAAAAAAATTTGTTAAGAAAAGGTTTTAACACCAAAAACCGTAAAAAAAAACGGTTTTGGGCCCCAAAAACCCTTTTTAAAAACGTTTTTTTCGCTCAGTAGGAGATAACTTTTTTAGCCCAAAATATTTTTAAAAAAGGATTTTACACAAAATTTTAAAAAAAAAAAAAACTGATTCGATGCCAAAAAATCTGAAAAAAACGTTTTTTTTTACAAAAAAAATTGAATTGCGCAAAAATTGTTAGCGACCAAAGCAGATAATTTATTACAAAAGGTACAAAAAAGGGACACAAAAGACACTTGATGAAAAATTTTGATAAGGATTAACTTTGTTACACCGATTTAGGGGGAAATTTGGGTCTCGGGGGGGTTTTAAATAAAAAAATCAGGGCAAAAAACGCACCAAAAACCCCGGACTTTCCAAGAATTCCCGTAGAAAATTTTTCTGCCCGGCTCGGGCTTTTTTAAGCAGTTGAAAAATACGCCCCATAAAAAAAAAAGAGCAAAAGAAGCCAGTGAGACAGCAGGACGTTTTTACAAAAAAGTTATGGAGAATTACATCATTTTTCCAGTGTTTTTAGAAAACGAAAAAACGCTAAAAAAACGACTTTTTCGTGCATGAAACTAGCCAAGGGCAGAAAAAAAAGAAGCAAAACAAATCTGCAAAACTGGGGTTGGGAACTTCTTTATATGAAGAAGTGAACGTGCCAACTTACAAAACTAAAAACACAAATCCTTCGGAGGCCCTCCCCTGTTACCCGGGGGGAAAAAATTACATCCACACAGATAAAAGTGGTTTAAAAAGGGCAAATTGAAAACATTCATTTTGTTTAGAACAATAACCAGATGATAAGGAAAAGTTGCTTTTGTATCTAGGGGTTCCCGATTTTGAAAACGTGGAAATCCTTTAGCTGCATTTTTAATAAAAAGGCTCCTCACCAACCGCCTCCCCGACTACCAAAAAAAATAATACTAATAAAAATTTTTTGACCTATAGAGAAAGAGTTCCTTCACCTCGTCGTCATATCCTGACCGTACCTCTTGCCTTCGTCCTTTACCCCGAACCATTGCCGCCCGTCCTGACCTACCATCTGCCCCCCCCTCCCAGTTTTCCTTACGATTTGTACCACCTACACCTCGGCTGCCACCCAAGCAGTAATTCAGGGGAACCTGGTAGACTCCCGCCCCAGCAAGTCCATCCCGCTTTGCGGCGGGGTTGGGGAAAACCGGAACCTACTTAACCCCGCTCCCTGGCGTGCTATTCCATCACTTTGGGGGGTCCGTGGATCCCTTTCCGCTGTCCGGACGCATGAAGAGTGGGGAAAGAGTTATTCATTCCCCTATCCTGGGGCTACAAATAAGTGTCCGCATGAAAGGGCCGAGCAAACGGGAGGTGCATCAAGCGCCACGGCCCACATTTTAAAAAACACAGGGGGGTACTCCTGTCCACTTGGATCACAATAAAACATTAATTTCCTTTCTCGTTCAGAGTCGTTCCAACATAGGGGGTGGAATTCCCCCCGTTTTGGAAATGTCACATACAGCCTAGTTGGGGAGGCCGTCTGCCGCTGCACTTAAGGGGGTGTGCTTGGCTGTGTAAGAACGGGTGAAGTGCATGCAAAGTTCCTGGGCCATTTTAGAATTCTTGCAGAGAGTGTAAGACTTAACAACCAGACTGAACATTATGCCATGCAGGGGGCATGGCTCAGCCCCCCCTCCTACCAGCGGGACACCATGTCTTTTCCCTCGCTTCACAATGGTTCTAATTTACATTTTTCCCCAGAGAAAGCCAAAATTGATGCAACTTGCATGACCCGGGGCATTTCCCCCCCGGTGTGACTTTTTTCCCCAGGGGAATACTCCCGTCCTTTGGGAAACAGAAACGTTATGGGCCTTTTTTCTGTTCATAATTTCCCCCTCTCAATAATTTCCCCCCCGTTAATAATTTATTCCCGTTCTCAATTTCCCCGTTCATCAGTTCTTTCTCCCTGTACCCGACCTTTTTGCTACGTTACCAAACCCCGAATCCCGCCGCCTCCCTGTTGGGCCCCGACCTTTGACAACCCCAGTTTCGCTTTCGTTTGGTACCTGACTGCGCCTCGGCTGCCACCGCAAGCTGTCGCGCCCAAAGGGAAAGGGCCTTTAGGACTCCCGCCACAGAAAGGCCATTCTGCCTTCGGCGGGTTCTGGTGAAAACCGGGATCTCTTAGACCCCGCTCCCTGGGTTTTGGGCCCCTACACCCTGCGGTGGGCCAAAGGGGCCACACCCCTTTGCACAAAGGGTGAAGTGAATGCCAAGTTCCCGGCCCTTCTTTGAATGGTGCAGGTCCCCACTTAAAAGGGGGGACTGCAGTACCACCAACTTGGACAGGAAAACGGCACTTTTGCACTTTGGGGGTGGGTAACGCGAACCTGCTGGGGACCAGATGCCCAGGGGCAGGAGTTTTGGACCGTGATGAGGAAAAGTCAAGGGGGTTGATTGCAAGGGGGTGAAGCCTTGACTGCCTTGATGTTATGCAGGGCTGGGCCAAACGTTTGGGGCCCTTTGTTCACGCTTTTTATTTTGCCCCCAGATTCTACTAATTTAATTTTGCCTCCTCTGGGGTCTCGTCAAAAAACTGGCAACAACCCCCCGATAGCTCCACACTGAAGTCTGTTTCCCGGCGACCCGTGAGCCCCCATGCCCCTACTTTCTGGGGCCTCAAAGTGGGTAATCAAAATCGTGGCCGTTGGGCTCCCCAACCCCCAGCTGGGGGCCCCCCTGCCGACTCCCGGGCCCCACTACCGAATCAGGGTGCCCGACACCAAGTGCAGCCTCTCTCCCAAGATAATATGAACCCTTTTACACTGTTGATCTGGCAGCTCAAGATCACTGCTTTCAAAACCACCAGTTGCTGAGAAAACCCACTTTTCATCTCCAGCCCAGACATTAACTCTTATGTCCAAGATCCCAGATTGTCTTTTGTCCAAATCCTCCCTTTTCTCCCCCCCTCCTAAAACTTAATGAGAGAAAACAGAAGCTTTCCGGGGGGGGGACAATGTTAGTCAAGGAGACGACCCCGTAGGGGGCCACTTCATCCCAGGAGAAAAGGGGGCTTACAGTGGGGCTGAAAACTCCTTTGGGGGGGACTTTTTGCCCTTGTTTAAAATAGAGCACCAAAACCTTGTTCCCCCCTTGCTTTGCTTCACCCCGGGTCCCCAATGCGATCGGCTACACGATTAGTGTTTGCCTGTCACCGCCCTCCCCCTCAACGGTGTTTGCTGTACAAAAGCCTGACCGCTTGCAACCAACCCCCCCCCACTCTCCTCACACTATTTGCCCGCTTTTGCAAGAAGCAACAGATGTCTTCCCCCCCTCTTTGCTGCCCACGTCCCCAAAATTTTTTTTTCCTCACTGTAAGTGGCGCAGGGCCACAGAATAGTAGTTCTTAGCTGTGGGAAGCGAACACGACAGAGGGGGGGTTGAGCACAGGTGAGACTCCTCACCGCTCCCGGGGCCATGCCAAATAGGGGGTTTTGTTAACAAACCCCCCCCGATCTTTCTGGGGTTTTCAGATGTCATCTGGGAGAAAGTGTTGCCTAGTGTGTGGTCAACCAAAAGGGCCCAGATGAACCGATGCGTGGGCCTCGCAGGGTGACTCCTGCTGTGACGTCCCCTTACTGTGCTGCGATCTGTGGCGGCTCGGGTAACCTACTACAGCTTGTTTTTTTCCAGCTGGCGCTGCCATGACTTTATCAGGCTGCATTTTTTGGTCAGTTTTGCCACTGTAAGTGCCCAGGGAATTTTATAGTGAAGCGATTCTAAGAGCGGCGGCGGCAGTCATGTGCGTGTCATACTAAAACACAGCATTGTATGAAGACCAAACCAAGCTCCCTCTGCATATTTAAGCATGGCACAACGTTCTACAGCACCCTGCAGGCTCTGTGCAGCCTGGAAATAGCTGTTTTTTAACATGATTCGTCCCGAAACTGATTTTGTCGGAAAATGCGGCGAAGTCAGCGAACCGAATTTTTGAGAAATTCGCCCATCTCTAATTATAATGCTTGGGAGCCTTTGAGAGTAAATGAATTTGGAAGTTTCAACCCATCGAGCCATAATGGGGGGGGAGGGCAGGCTAGGGATCCTTAGGGTGGAAGATATCGTTACTTGGGTAGAATATGGCACTTCCTGCATGACCAACTGTATTGGGATGTCTCCACGGGGGAAGGGGTTAGGTGAGTGGAATGGTAAAAGGGGTCTTAGATTTGACCATGGCCATTTTACCAATAACTATATGGTATAGGTGATCTTACATGAGGACACCATATCTATGCAGGCCTGGACAAACAACCGGCAGCTGACTGGAGCTGAGGTCAGATGGGCTCTAGTGCCTGGCCAGACTTACATACCTTGTTCTTAAAGGGATTGTCTCACTACATTGATTCATCTTACCTCAGTCCTGTTTTCTTGGTTTTATTTTGAATTCAGGGGTGTGTTTACTGGCTTCCACTAGGCTGCAGTAGAAGCCAGGTCTGTAGCTATTGTGATCAGCACTGGCAGCCTATCAGGAGAGATCAAATTAAAAAAACAGTGGCACACTATGGACTAAGGAAACCATCAAATGGGACATAGGAAATTTGGAAAAGCATTACTGCTAACTAGGATACATGAAAAAAATTGAGGTTCTCAGTTCACACTTTTGGCCAAAAAAGTTTAAGCCCACCTCCCAATCGTCAAGGAGACCTCAAGTGCAGGTGGGTCCTACGCTATTGTTACCTCTATTGGGTCCTGTTCAGACCTGCATACTTTAGGGAGCGAAGATACCTGCTTCAAAGAACACTGCACTGATTTAAAACCTGGGGAAGTGGGTGGGATGCAAAAACCAAAATGGAGACTACCACTCCTCCTTTTTTTTTTTTTTCATGTATCCTAGTTAGCAGTAATGCTTTTTCCAAATTTCCTATGTCCCATTTGATGGTTTCCTTAGTCCATAGTGTGCCACTGTTTTTTGAATTTGAATGTCTATATGTATTGCTGCCACACCAGTGTGCATTTGCTTTTTCAAACAAAGTTTTTCCATGTGCAAAACCAATTGTTGTTTTTGTTTATCAGGAGAGATCACACAGGTCTATAGATATAGCGACCACAGGAGCTGATGCAGCCCATACAAGAGGGGAAATCTCAGAATAGGTAGGACACTGTTAATGGACACATATTGCAAAGTGACTTGTTTTTGCAAGATCTTTAACATAAAAAGCAATCCTTGTAGTGAGACAACTCCTTTAAAGGATTGTCCAGGGGGTCATTCCCGCCCCCATTTGCCATTTTCCCCAGTTCTCCTGTTGACTTCTGTCCACTGCAATTGGCTTCAGACCGGTGAAGTCATTATTTGGCTGCAGCGGTCTTATGCCAATGCTGAATTCAATGCTTAGAGCTGTTCACTACTAAACGGTGACGTCAGGAAATGGCGCATGATCACTGTAGTCAATCAGTGGCTCCAGGGGCTTTAAAGGGGTTGTTTCACTACAAGGATCGTTTTTTATGTTAAAGATCATACAAAAACAAGACCCTTTCCAATATGTGTCCAGTAATAGTGTTCTACATATTCATAGATATTCCATCTTGTATAGCATGCATCCTTAAACTGCGGCTCTCAAGCTGTTGGGAAACCACAACTTCCATCATGCCTACTGTTATAGATTATATGAATGCATGATGGGAGTTGTATTTTCCCAACAACGGGAGGGCCGCAGTTTGAGGATGCCTGTTGTATAGGCTGCATCAGCTCCTCCAGTCGCTATAGCTACAGACCCGGCATCCTTAGCAGTGCATCACTGCAGGCCAGTAGTAGCCAGCAGAAGCCAGTGAAACCAGGAAACACATCCCTGATTTCAAAAACTAAACAGAGACAACAGAACTGAGATAAGATGAAACAATGTACTGTAGTGAGATAACCCCTTTAAACTGGCTGCAGCAGCTGGGAATCACCAGAACAAATCAGAAAGATGGTGGAATGGAGGTTAGAGGGGAGGTGAGTATGGTTTATTAATTTTATCAGGGCACTGATGGATGTATTTTGGATCTGATTGATGCATCGCTTGTGGATACGATTTACGGATCCAAAACGGCGTGTGAACATACCCTAACTTGAGGGATCACCTACAGACTGGTAATAAGTCCTTACTGATAGTAAGCAGTCCAACACTGTCTAGGTAGTTTACCTTTATGATATATAATTGGATGCCATTGTGGTACTAGGTAAACATTTTATGTACTTTACAGTAAATACTAAAATAGCTTTGCAATAGACGTCCAAAGCACGGTTACCTAACAGTGTGAATATAAAGTAAAGTCCATGCACACTTTAATGCCTATTATCTGTTGTCTACCATATTGATCATATAGAAAAAATTCAAGAAATGTATCAACGTAAAATGTGTCGTTTTGCTGTTATCAAAAGAACTGCTGTTTCCTGGACTTCAGGGAAGCCCTTCTTTAGAACAATAGGCAATAGTTTCTTGTGGAATGCACCTCATAAATTCTTGCAATGAGCAGCCGAAAAAATGTACTGACTGCTACAAGCTTTAAAGGGTAATCTGGGAAATACAGTTATAGAAAAGTCGGGACAGTCAACTTATTAGTCAACCAAGTTTTGCCTCTTTGCCCCGGTCCACCATGGTCATGTCCAATTGTCATCCAGGTCACATGACTGTTTGGAACAGGGCATCATTTTTAGTTACCGCCTATCTTTAGATTGATTCTTTTTCTATGTACTAACCACCAGCATTCTAATATGTCTATAGTCTTGGTCATCCTGTTTTATGTACTGTTATGTCAAAAATCATGTGCAGATGCATCTTAAAGGTGACATCCCCAGATTATTCTTCAAGTTTAATTGTTAAGTGAAGTGTTATTCCTATGTTCCAAGTAAAAATGTGAAAGAAATTGGAGCTCTGAGAATATAAAATACAAGCAGTCCCCGGGTTACGAACGGGATAGGGACTGCAGGTTTGTTCTTAAAGGGAATGTGTCATCAAAAATGACTTATTTGTTAACTCACATTTTTATGTGGAACACATTTT
The DNA here is from genome assembly GCA_025379985.1 of Phyllomedusa bahiana. NCBI lineage: Eukaryota > Metazoa > Chordata > Amphibia > Anura > Hylidae > Phyllomedusa > Phyllomedusa bahiana. The sequence continues at coordinate 28,681 of JAODAL010031349.1, forward strand.
TTAAGAATTTTTGGTTATATTTTTATTTTATTTTACATATGACTTTCAATATTTTTTAATAATTATTAAGTTCTGCAGTTTTCACTTTGGCCACCAAGCCTAATAATAGTCTAACACTTCCTGTTCTGTAGAGAAAGATTCTCAGTTGTCTGCTCATTATCAGCACAAAGAGGGTCAAACTGAAAGGAGACACCAGTGTGAATAGATAACACAGGACCCACCAGTCACAATAGGAGATGTCACAGTTCACCCTTCCACCTCCCTGAACACTGATTTCTTCCCAGGTCACAGAGCATGACTAGAAAACTCTCCTATAGAAGTGAATGGGACTGAGTGAGTCCACAGGCTCCTATGTGCATGAAGCTACTGTAAAGCATCTCTCTGACTGCTGTTAAAGCAGTGGAAATGAGGCATAGTGGCCAAAGTGAAAACTGTAAGATTTAAGAATCATTAAAAAATATTGAAAGTGATATGAAAAAGTAAAAAAAAAAAAAAATTCATAAAAAATGTGTTTAACATAAAAATGGAACTTAAAAGGAATGTGTAATTAAAAAATTAGTCATTGTTTAAGTTGAATTTGTATGTAAGTCGGAAGAGGTATATTTATTAAATGTAACTCCAGCACAGTTTTTTTTTTTTTTTTTTTGGATAGTACAGGGAAGGGTTTTTACATTGGTCTTGCTGTCTGTGTCCCTGTTAAGAAGATTACACCTCATTTTCACCTCATGTGCTACTGTGGCATACTGGAACTTGTCGTTCCACAGCTACTATCTGCTGTGGAACATGGAACTACAAGAGCCAGCATGCCCCATAAGTCTCCGTTGTAATAGGGGACAGATGTAATCGGAACGGGGTAATTGGAGACCCCCTTAATTGGGCCTCAAATTATCAAAAAGTATAAAAATAAGATTGTTAGTATAAGAAATAAATGCTGAGCTCTGATTGGTTGCCATGAACAACAAAGACAGTCTAGCTATTAGTTTTAATAAATGAGGCCCTTTGTGTTTGGGGCGTTGTGGGGTCACTATGTAGCTATAATACACTTGTTTTATTCTTGGTGGCATCTGCATTTTACTCCTAATTTTACTCCCATTTACCAAGCCCACCCCCCCCCTGAGTTCTCATTGTCCCAAAAAAAAAAAAAAGGGGGCGGTGAGTTTATAAATTTAAAATATTATTATAAAAATTTTACAAAAAACACCCCCCTATATACAACATTGAAACCCCCCCATTTTTATATAAAAATTTTTTATATATATAATATAAATATATATATATAATTTTTTATATAATACACACACATAACCCTTTGTAAAAAACCATGGGGGTAGTTGTGTATATACACGGGGGGTACTTGTATTTTTTCCCCAGCAGTGCCAAGGAATAAGGCCCAAAAAATTTTAAAAATGTCTAGGGCTAAAAACTCTGTTTCCCCCAGCAACCAATCGAGTTTTAGACCATAGATTTTTCATACATGTGGCCCTAATGTCCCAGATCATGTCGCACCTCATTTTAAAATATATATATATAAAAAAATATATATATTATATCTATAATATATTTATAAATATACACCATGTTTTTTTCCAAAAAAAGACGGTCTTTTATTATTTTCATTTCCAAAAAAGGCTAGGGGGTTAAATTTTTTGGGGGGGGGCTTATTTTTTTATAGATATGAAGGAAAACTGTGATATAGAAAAAAGAGTCAACTAAAAATTTTAATTGCAGATTTGAAAACAAAAAGGGTTTCAAAACCCTTAAGAAATGGTCTTTTTCAAAAACTGAACCTAAAACTTTTGAGATGTTGCAAAACAGTTTTTAAAATAGAAATCATGTGATGCCCAATTTACTGTCACCACGGCTCTTGTGGTGACTACAGCGTGCAAAGCTCTGCATGGTTTCCTAATGGAGGAAATTTTTCCCCAAAATATAAGCAAAGGGTGAAAAGTACTTTATTTAAGACTGCCAAATTTGTCGTACACGCGTCAAAAAGGTTTTTTTTATTTTATTTACAGGTCATATTTTGATTTTTATGCCCTAATATGTTATGGGCTTTTGGAAAGTGAATTAAGAAAGTAACATAAACGAATATAATATTTTTGGTCTTTCTTTTATTTGTTGGAAGCCCTTTTAAGGGATAAAGGGGGAAAAACCCCATTTTCAGCCTATTCTTTTTTAGCGCGTTAAAATTGATACTTTTGGTTTCCTTTTTTTGGTTTCTAAAGAAATTTATGTCAGAGCCCATAGGCAAAGTCCTTACAGGTTGGCTTAGTTAGTCATCAAAAAGCACAACAACTTCCTATTCCCAACTGGGGACCCTGCTTCCGCCTCGTCAGTGCAGACAAAAGGCAGACTCCCTTTCCTTTTCCTTTCAGGGGCTGCTCAACACCGCCCCTGTGACATCCCTACATGATGCCTTTTCTTCCTTTTTTCAAAATGGTGCTGGGAGGGGGCAGTGTTGCCTGTCCCTCCTTGCCATTAACCCCACCATAAAATTGCCCAGGACAATGCTTCAGGTTTCTCAAGTGGCGCCCAAGGGGGCTACTTTGAATACTTACCACTCTGCAAACCTTAAGGCCAGGTCCACATCTGTATCTAAGGTTCTGTTCAGAGGATTCTTTGCAGAGGTGGCCTAAAATCTCAAACTTTGGCAAACAATGGACCCATTGGGTTTTAGGGTAGGGGTGTCTGGGGGTTTTTGTGAATAAAAAAAATTAGTGCGAATCTTTGCTTTTTTCCCGCTGTGATTTCTGACAGAAACTGTGATAGAGGTTAAACCCAGGGAAATGTAACGGGGAATTACCTTTTTAAAACCCCCTTACAAAATTTAAAACAGTAAATTAAAAAATACATTTTGTACTTAAAAAGAGACACTGAACAATCTGTATACTGGAAATACTATTACTGCATACTGGAATACAAGGCAATGTAGTTCAGTGGTGACATCATTGCAGGAGGAAAGATAAATTACGCCCGGGAAGGGGAGACACAGGGGGTTCATGGAGGAGGGAAACTTATTTTGTGGCCCACGGGGATCTATCCATTTTAAAAAAGCCCCCTTTAAAAGGTTACCCACACCCTACAAACAAGCATAAATTTTCCCGTTTAATAAAAAATTAAAATTTTGCAAACTACAGTACAGGGAAAATTCCACTTGTGTGATCCACATGGCTGTAAATGACAGCTAAATGCCATGAATAATTTTTTTTCCCCAGCGAAAAAACTTGTCTAATTGCATGATGTTGGATATAATAATAATAATAATAATAATAATAATGTTATCTTATATCATTAATATTTCAATATATTATCATTGCAGGTGGAGTGGAAGCCTTAAAAGACCTCATTTTAGTGAATTCACTTCCATTGATTCCAAATTCTGAAACCTCCATGACGTGTATTGCCCCTCAATGGAGTTCTTTCCCGGACCCATTGCCATTGGCCCAAAAGGGTTTGAAGTGCTGTAAATAAAAATTCAGGATCCTCGGGGAAATAAACCAAAGGGTGAGCCCGGGGATCAGTAAAGAAAGTGTTTTGGAAAAAAGAAAAGACTAATGAGGCCAAATTTGGGGCCTATTATGTGGGGTGGAAACACAAGCACAGTGGGAAAAAATGGGTTTAAAAAAAGTCAGCCAAAGGGAACCAAATCATTGTTAAATTTTACTGTAGATTCAACAGTATAATTTATATTTACAAATTCATCAATGATACATATATAAGTGATACAAATATGTTTACAAAAGCTCATTCATGAGGCGACATAATATTATTTCAGATGGAATATCAACACAACTCAGGTCCCCTAGGCCCAGTTTAAAAAGGGGGTTTTCCCCATCTCAAAGTTTCACAGGATGCCCTGAAAGAAATAAGCCCGATTTGTCTGCACTTTTCCGGGGCCCAAACTGTCGTAATTAGCATATAAGCCCCCCTGTTTTTTCAGCTTCTCTGTTTTCATCTAGAAATTTAAAAAAATTAAAACCCTCTGAGGGGGCCCGGAGAAGCTTCTGAGCTAAAGTAAACAGTTTGAGATTTAAATTTCGTAAATTTTTTTTTGAAAAGGGTCAGATAAACCCCACAAGCTCTCACACCCGCTGGCCAAGAAATTGTGTGAAATGTGATGACATCACTTCCCCGCAAACGGGTAGAAAAACACAGGGGAGAAGGATAAAACAGGTCCCGGGCACTTGGGGGAACCAGGAGAGCAAAAAGAAGGTTTATAAAATCACTTGTAGGACCTTTTCCAAAAAAAAGGGTGACCAAACAATTTAAATTTGGGGAAAAAGCTTTTTTTTAGTGTCCCCTACATTTTGAAAGCTATTCTTTGTAGTGAGACAACCCCTTTAAGGAAATATGGGCATCCTAGAGTGGAGGTCATCCATTTAGGACCTCCACCTATAAGCCAGTGAGTCTCCTGTTCTGCTGAGAGATATACTGGGAAGTCGGGTTTTTCAACCTCACCTCTTTACCCTTTGTTTCCCATTTCTGAAGAATACCATGATAAAAAGGAATGGATCAACAGAAAATAAGACATTATTAAAATCAGATTTTTATTAAAAAATTTTTTAATTTTTCAGTTCAACTGTGGATGCGGGGAAAAGGGAAAAACAAAACCACACCATCTTTTTTATTGATGATGCCATTTTAATGGAGTTGACCTATGTGACATAAATGATGTTTATTTTGTGGGTCAGTATGATTCAGATTTTTTTTTTTAACTTGCCTTCCAGCACGATTTTCTGAGATTAATACCTTTCTTATTTTTCCATCGACAGACCTGTATGGGGCTTACTTTTTGCAGACTGGAGTGTGGTTTTCATTGGTGCCATGTTTGGATACCTGAGGCTTGTTGATCACTTTTTATTCCATTTTTTGGGTGGGTAAAGTGACCAATGTGGTGCGAGGGAGCAGATTGGGATATAGAAAGTGCCACCCTCTCTTGCATAACAAAACCCCAAATAGTTCAAAACCCCGTCAAAAACTGAAGCAGGTGCCATGTAAAAACCCCCGCATGCAAAGGGGGGGGTCAGCTTTTTATGCCCTTGGGGTTTTTTTTCCCCACAGCGATGGTATCCTACCCCTGCCTACCCATCATCCTGGTCCTGGCTTTATAATACTGCTCGATGCCTAAGGTAGGATAGCAAAGCTTTACAGTATACATATAGAGCTCTGTTCACATCTGCATTGTGACTTCCATCTTTAATAGAAGCCACATCACTGTGCCAGATCTGATGTACAACAGACCCCACTGACTTATAATGGGGCCTGGTAGGTCCTGCCAAGGTGTCCCACCATTTTCACAGGATGAATAGTGCTGCGTGCAGCACAATTTTTCTCTCCAAAATAGTAGCCTACTACAGAAATGTGAGTAGAGCCTAAGACTCTCTATAAGACTTTCCTGCCACTCTCTGGTCTAAATGAAAAAATAGTGCTGCAGGCTACGTTATATTTTTCTGCCATTTTTTAAGGAATCTGTGATGCAGACTCCTTGCAGAACCTCCGATGCAGATGAGAAAATTGCCCCTTTAATGCTGTAGACCTTAGGGAAGTCTTAAAAATAAAACATAAATAAATACACTTGTGGACAAAATTGTTGGTACCCTTCCATTAAAAAAAGAAAAACCCACAATGATCACTGAAATGACTTGAAACTGACAGGGTTAATAAGAAATTTAAATTTACTAAAAAAAAACAATTAATAAAATAAGCCATTGCATTTGAATTTTTGTTTAAGCAAAAATGACAACTACAAAAATGATGGTAGCCCCTAGAAAAGAATTAAATTTGACCATAGGGAAATGTTTAAACTAAGACGTTTCCTGTAATCAGCATTACAGGTATCTTCAAACTTGTAATCAGTCACTCTGCCTGCTTAAAGGGTGAAAAGTAGTTAAATTGGCTGTTCGATCTGGTGGTACCACACGGGACCAAAAAAGCAAAAATTAAATTAGAAAGTAAATTAGATTAGAAAGAAAATTACAGAGAAGCAAAAGTAAATACTATAAGGACCATCTCCAAACAGCTTGATGCTCCTGTTACTATAGTTGACATATTATTTAATCGTTTAATGTTATGGACTGTACCCCAAACCCGGGATGTGACCACAAAGGAAAATTAATGACAATTGAAGTTTGGGAGAATAATGATATAAAAAGAACAAAACCCAAAAGGGCCCCGGGCAACTTCAAAGAGATTAAGGTGAACTCCAAGGTACAACGTAAATTTGCAAAATTCCGTAATTTTGTCAAATGATTTAATGAAGACGACCAAGGAAAACCCTGTTGAAAACAATTCAAAAAAAAGATAAATTTGAAAAAAATTCATATTAAAACCACAAAGCCCGGGAAAAAATGTTCTTTGGACAGACAAGAGAGGACTGGTGCTCTTTGGCAAGTCCCTTATAATAATGAATTACGGGCACTTTTTTCGCTTTTAATTCATAAAGCAACCAAAGACAGGTTCTCCACTGTCTATTTTCCTTCATATGTCTGTATAACAATGGATACATGTATGACTTATGTTAATAACATACATCCTTTGTTACAGTTCACATTAACTAAGAGTCAAGAGAGTGTTACTTTTCTAGATGTATGTGTAATAAAGAAGGAAGATAAGGTAATGACTACATTATATACCAAAGAAATAGATCGCAAAAATCTTTTGTGTTATGATAGTCAACATGCACCAGCTGTTATTAAAGCTATACCTAAGGGTCAGTTTTTAAGAGCAAGACATATTTGTTCTTCGATTGAAGAATTTAAAAAACATAAGGAAGAACTTGTAAATAAATTTGTAGAAAGAGGTTATCGAGGTGTGAAGTACAAAAAATTGCGAATGAGGTAGAAAAAATTCCAAGGGAGGAGTGCTTTAGAGAATCCAATAGGAAAGGACAAAAGACATCAAAAGTAAATTTTTTCTCATTTTATGACAAACATGCTACACTAATTAAAAAGACAATCCTAAAGCATTGGAGATTGTTACAGAATGACCCGCAATATGGTCATTTATTTAAAGAATATCCACGGTTTATATACCGTAAGGGAAAATCTATCTCTAATCATATTGTCCATTCAGATTTAGAGGTACGACGAACTAGACAAGAACTTTTGCGGACACATAAGAGAGGCACTTTTCCATGCCTCTCATGCCAAAATTGCACGAGTATTATAAAAGGTGAAAGTATCACACACCCTACAAAGGGTTATAGAATTCCCAGCAAAGGGTACTTCACATGTAACACATGTAATGTGGTGTACATGTTGAAGTGCCCATGTGGATCTGTATATATAGGGCAGACAACTAGAATGATTCGCATTAGACTCAATGAACACTGTTCACAAATCAGGTTGTTTAAATCTAAAATGGAGGCTCAAAAACCTGAGAGAGATAAAAATAAAAGTAGTGAAATTACTGATAAAAAGAAAAAATTTGGTGAAACATCAGTTGCAAGACATTTGTTAGATCAAAGACATAATGTCAGTGAACTCAGGTGGTGTGTTGGAAAAGATAGAGGGCAGTGATCAGACCACTATCACGAAGCGTTTATTACAACGCGAAGTATATTGCATCACGTACTTGAATGCCCTGACACCTATGGGACTGAATGAGGAATGCCGGTGGAGTGCATTCCTATGATCAGCTATGGTGCTGAAAGCGTTAAGTGGTGATTACTTTCCCATAAGGTAAATAGATTATATTAAGTAAATGATACTGTTTTAAATGAGAAGGGTATTTATAAAAAGGAATATTGTTGAATATAAATTGTGTTTTTAACTTATATTTGGTATTTGCAAGATGGCAGACCTATAACGTATAAAAAGAAGGGGAGGTACGTTGCCGGTTACGCGCTTGACAAAGCGTGTAATCATTGAGGATTTATCCATTGAGGATTTATCCATTGCGGATAAATCCTCCGAAACGTTGCGGCTTCGGCACCATCTCTGATGAGTATATTTTTCTGCTCTTAAAATTTGTGCTGTAGATCATGGACTATATTGCCAATGGATGATAAATATTGACTCTATGTGCTGCTATAAGGACTATATCCATTTAAAGGAATTGAACAGAATAACCTATATATGGAAAATGTTCTGAAACTAAGCAAATAAGGGTTATGCGTTCATATATGATGGCTAAGAGAAAAGCATTGGAATGTTTTTAAGTGGCTTCTATGATCCCTGATCTAAATTCTATTGAACCTCTGTGGAAGGAGCTAAAACCTGTAGTTTGGAGAAGGCATCTTCACACCTGAGACAACTGGAGCCGCTCACAGGAGTGGGCCAAATGGACTGCTAAAGCATGAGGAGTGGGCCAAATACCTGTGGACTGGTGCTGAAGTCTCATGGAGAGTTACAGAAATCGTATGTTTACAGTGATTTCTCAAAAGGTTGTGAAACAAGATATTAAAAGGGGTTGTCTCACTCCATTGATTCATCTCACCTCAGTCCTGTTTTCTTGGTTTCACTTTGAATTCAGGGGCGTGTTTACTGGCTTCCACTAGGCTGCAGTAGAAGCCAGGTCTGTAGCTATAGCGACCTGAGGAGCTGATGCAGCCCATACAAGAGGGGATATCTAGGAATAGGTAGGACACTGTTAATGGACACATATTGCAAAGTGACTTGTTTTTTGAAAGATCTTTAACAAAAAAGCAGCAATCCTTGTAGTGAGACAACCCCTTTAAGTAAATTTTTATCCAGAACAGTTTTGTTTGTTTTTAATCTTTTACAGTTGAACCTCAATTCAAAAACAATGTCTGATTTTCATTAGTGACTTCAAAGTAAATTTAGACTTTTAAGTAAATTTAAATTTATTATTACTCTTGTCAGATTTAAGTTGTTGTAGTGACCACTATGAGTCTTTCTTCCTTTAACGGAAAGGTACCAACAATATTTCTATGTGTGTAGCTACAAACTAAAACTATATACATGATCATACATTATTATATGACTTTTACATGTTGATGCTCTAATGAAAGATCTGAAACCTGAAGGGGCTGCTAAGATCTCTGGCACAACGTTGTTCTAGCAATCGGTGGGGCTTTGCTCTTGAACCCCCACCAATAATAATTATGACAAGTTTTTACAATGTCATAAAAGTTTTACAATGCCAAAGGCGAACTTTAATGCAGCTTTTGACCTGTGACCTAATACAAGTTGTTTTTTTTATAAAAACCTACAGCGGGTAACTATTGCGTGTTTTCATCTATTGGCTTCTTTATGACCAGTGATTTTCATGTCATTGCACTTGTTTCAATCAGTTTTACTTATTTTTTTTTTTAATTTTCTAGCCTCTTTTAATCCAACCTCATTGACTGTCACAGCAAGTAGAGGAGACAACGTCACACTAAGTTTTGTAAAAAAATTTCCAAAGGATGAAGATGCTGTTTTCTACAAAAACAGTAAGTCCGTCAACTTGTGCATGTAACACTAGACGTCTCGGAAAAATGCAGTTTTTCAAATTTAGACCATTATTCATATTACAGCCGAGGGCATATTAGTCATTACAGTATCCCCCTGTAGATAGATGCTGATGTATCTAATGTAGAATTAATGATTTTCAGAAAAAGTATTTCAGTACAACTTAATGGGGGTCATCTGGCTTCTACAAAATACATTTTAAAATACATTTGTCCCTCAAGTCACAATGGCCTCAGGTTACAATGCTTTCAGCATACAAAGGTCACTCTGAAACTAATGAAACTGCAAAAGATATACAAAGAGCAAAGTAACACTACACTGATTGGCAGTCTAGTGGCGCCTCTATGCAGCACAGTGTGGTACCACATGTCCTCTACCGCTCTTTGCAACCAGGATCAGCTGCTCATTATGTTCTCCAGGTGAGGGTGGCCCCATGTGATGTTTCTGGTACACTGTACATTGTTTAGGATCCTAAAGAAGCTTCTATCCTCCACATATATAGAGATTATTACGGATTACAGTGGCTATTGCTGCCTTGTATATGTTGAGATATGCGTTGTCTGTATGAGTTATATGCTACTTTGTGTTTTAACTTTATTTTTTATTATTTGGGGATGAAATTTTGGGGACTTCAGAACCAATTACTAGTTTTTCACAGAACTGTGAACTTTAGAAATGACTTGTACCCTATTAGAGAATTAATGGGTGGGAGTTCCCTGGTTTAGGACCCTTATTAATCAGCCAGAGCAGAAAGCAGATATAAATACTACTTTATGTTCTGTATTATTGTGCAGGTTCATGCATCAAACTGATTTTTGAATGAAATTAATGGATATTGTGTAATTTTTCATATCCCCAATGGTGGTGTTACAGTAGATTTGAACCCTTGTTGTTGGATTTCCTTAAAGGGGTTGTCTCACTACATTGATTCATCTTACTTCAGTCTGTTTTCTTGGTTTCATTTTGAATTCAGGGGCGTGTTTACTGGCTTCCACTAGGCTGTAGCTATAGCAACCAGTGCTGGCAGCCTATCAGGAGAGATCAAACAGGTCTGTAGCTATAGCGAGCTGAGGAGCTGATGCAGCCCATACAAGAGGGTATATCTAGGAATAGCTAGGATACATATTGTTAATGGACACATATTGCAAAGTGACTTGTTTTTGCAAGATCTTTAACATAAAAAGCAATCCTTGTAGTGAGACAACCCCTTTAAATATTATAGCTGATCAAGAGACACTTTGATCAAAGTATTAAACACTTTTTTACAGTGGACATTAAGATACTTAAATACAAAGAAATACTTTCTGGAGTGTAATGTTAAAATCCATTACCTGTTAATCTGCTACGGTGTGCTCAGATTCTTCATGGTCCAAACAACACAACAGGTAGTAAAAAAAAAAAATATGTAATCTAACACCATCCATAAAAATCAGTCTTCAAAGATTACTCTTTATGGATGGTGCTGAATTACACATTTTTTAAGCTAAAATGTCTGCGTTCATAATGTCTCAAATCCTTTAATTAGGAGTGCTGGAATGTCTTAATTTTACAGTGCTGTTCCTCTACTTTAAGCATACAGCTCAACAAACCATATTAATTGGTTCTATGATGACCATTAGATGTTGTAATCATCACTCTATAAAAATTGGTTTTGATGTCACTGTAATATAAAAAAAACAAAATATTCAAGAAAATTAAGCAGATAACTAAAATAGATAAAGCAAGTCCTTATAGATAATACTCAGAAAAAGCTGCTGGACGCTGGATATCACTTTCTATGATAAGGACTGGGGCTTCTTAGGGTCATGTACTTTATACACAATGTACCAGAAAAGATAGAAAATGGGGCCTTCACCTGGTGCCTAAAGAAGCTGCTGATCCCGGCAAATGTAAAGAGCAGTACAGGACATGTAGTACCGCACTGTACGGTAGAGAGGTGCTATTAGACTGCCAATTACTGCATGAACTTCACTAACACAGATATTTTACAAGTCAAATGTTCATGATAATTGGTTAGATCTTCTAGTCAATCACATGTGCTGCAGATCAGTAGTGTCTATGACACTGTATGTTGAAACCACACTCAACATACAATGTACCATGTATGTTGAAAATATTGTATCCTGAGGCTATTGTAACTTGAAGGACCACTGTACATATATCGATATAGTCATAATACATCACAATGCAGAGGCACCACATTGGCAGCACATCGAGCAGCTATGGTCCTGCAGGTTTGGACTTGCCCAGAGGACAGCAGGGGAAACTGTCAGTGGGTCCCTGGGAATGGTGTTTCCCTGGGCATGGCATGCCTGGGGCTGTATCCAGGGAGAAAGGCAAAGAAAGAGAGGCTGGAAGCAAAAGGCATGTGCAGTTGCTTTAGGATGAGCCCCAAGAACCAACTCCCCTGAAGGGTCCCAAAAATCAACTCCACTGGTGAACCCCAGGCTTCCAAGTCCAACCCTGCATGTGAATTACCTTTTACCTAAGAATCCCACCAAGAAAGTACACACTGGATGCTTAAAAACATCACAGTATCTATTAAACCTGTTGAAAAATACATGCATCAATTTTGAAGAATAGTGCAAAAGAATCCTGCCACGTTGTACAGTAAATAAGAAATTACAGCCAACGTATGTTTATTGCATAGTTACCAACATCTCAATTCCAAATACCCACCCCTGTTCTGATTGGGAACACCCCCGAAAAGGAATTTTTATTTACTTTTGCATATGACCACCTATATTGGTCCAAATGTTCAGAGAAAAATCAGGGCCATTGGCAATTGTTGTTGAAAGAATCTGAATTTCCAGTATTGTATGAAATGAACCTCTTCCTTTCTATATGCAGATTCCTTCCTCCACTCCGTACCAAAGCATGAAGTGCCGGCACTGCTGGAATACTCTATAATAAATGTTCAGCCTGGTGATGCAAGTACCTACTTAGTACGTTACATCGGAGGCAATCACTTTAACACTGCCTTGACTCGATTAATTGTCAGACGTAAGTATACCTATGATATCATGCACTACAGATCTGTTACTAGGCTAAGTTAAAATATATGTAATGGTTTTATATGAGTGATGAGATTACAGACACTCTCTCCCATCTTTAGCTACAAATATAGTAAAGTATACTGAAAGTATACCTAGACAAGTTCCCCTTGTACTAGGATTCAGCCCCAGTTGTTGATGAGTATAGATGGAAAGGCATTTTAGATGTTTTTCACATGCTAATTGCTCTTCCTCCACACTGCTTTCTCTGGCAGATTTACTAACTCCAGTTGTGCTGATTTTGATAATGCTATACTGGGTTCAGGAGACTAGGCTTTCATTTTTGCATACTATGCATGGCTGCAGTGCTTAAAAAACTCACCCTCAGGAATAACTTACTCCCATAGAGAGTTTACTGCAGGGAATAAACAGGAAACTGATTAGTCAGTGTTCAACTTCCTGTCTCAGCTGTAACACTGGTGCCTGAAGTGACAAGTACAACACTGGACACCAGGTATGAAACATTAAAGGGGTTTTTGCCAGGACTGAGTTACTTACCTCCTTATCAGCACGGGAGTAGAATATAAACAAATCATACTGAGTCATGAAGGCTGCAGGGGAGAGAGGGAGGGGGTGAGCAGAGAGTGAGGAATAAGGGAGCGTCTCAAAACTTAACTAAAATAATACCTTTACAACAGTTGATTCTCTATACAGCAAGACACAGGCTCATACACTGCTCTTTCTACCCAGCCCCTTGAAAGCTCATTCATTTTCCCTGTCATCAGATAAGAAGTTTTTCACGCAAGCGCGGCCTGTCAGGTTCTCTGGTCGTGTCTAATGCAAGCTTTCAAGTAACTAAGAGGGATTGAGAAATGCTGTAGCTCTCAGAGGCTTCACGTTTTGTAATCACATATATTTAGAAAAGTGATTAAATACCCATTTTGGAGGATTCCACGTCAACATTACATGGTGGCAAAACCCCTTTAAGGCTATATCTATAAAGCACGGGTTTTTGGTCGGACGTTTGGCGGATTCAGTACTTAGAATCCGCTGAAAATCTAACTGCAACCAGTGCCCCATAGACAGCAATAAAAATCAGTGCTGTAGTCTACACAGCAGAGATTTTTTCTGGTTGGTTTTGAAATCCACTGGATTCTGGTGGATTTAAAAACATGTTGCATCTTCCGATGGATACCTGTTGGATTCCCGTACAGTCAATGTGGTGGGCCGGTGGGAAAACCGAAAACTGCAGTACAGCGATATTAAAATGCAGACAGTATTTTAACTATGCTGTGTAGACGTAGCCTAACCAGCCATCAGGTGCAGCTCAATTAGTTTTGTTTCTCTCTCCTCTCCAAATTATCAGAAAATCTCCCCCCACCCACCTTTCCAGTTATTTCCTGTCTTTACATGCTCTTTGAAACCTAAGCTCACAGTGTTACAACAGATCTAACCTTTGTGGCTTCTCAGGCTCACTGCGCCTTGCTTCGCTAAGAAGAACTGTATTTTTTATGCTGAACATGTAACCTCTGAATCTGAGTGAATAGCAATCAAGTAGCATCTAAGTGCATTACCATGAAGTTTTTTTTCACTTACTTTTAATGTTTAGTAACAGTTAGGTCATAAAAACTGGAGGCTATGTGGCGGTAGTTGAGAAATTGGTATACCTCTTCCCATGTCATCAGTCCTGCTCTCCTACAAAACACCGGTGACTGTCTGTCTGCTGTCTCTGACATCATGTCCTCTCTCTATCTTAAAATAAGCCTCTCTAAAACTGAACTTCTTGTCATTCCAACGTCTACTAACTGACACCACCCTGTTATTTCTGTGTCAGTGTGTGGCACCACCATAACTCCAGGCCCGCTGTCTTGGGGTTATAATAGATTCTGATCTGTACTTAACTCTCTGTATTCAATCCATTGCCCATTCTTGTCACCTGCACCTTAATAACATCTTCAGAATTTGTCCTTTTCTTACTGTGAAAACAAATCAAGCTCTTTCTCATCTTGACTACTCTAACTCCTTGCTTATTAGTCTCCCTCTCTGTATTCTCTCCCCTCTGCAATCTGTCCTGAATGTATCAGCCAGGCTCATCTTTCTTTCCAGATGTTATACTAATGCCTCTACCCTGTGTCAGTCACTGCACTGGTGGCCCATTCAGTACAGAATACTTCAGAAACTCATCACTCTCACCCATAAAGCTCTCCACAGCGCTGCCCCCTTTACATCTCCTCCCTCATCTCTATCTACCACCCTGCCCGCTCTCTCCGCTCGGCGGATGATCTTAGACTACACTCCTCAATCATCCAAACCTCTCATGCTGGTCTCCAGAATTTTGAAACAGTTCTCTGGACACATGCTACTCCGTATGATCAGGATCACTCATAACCCTCATACTTTTAAGTGCACCCCGAGAAAAAAAATTTCTTTGACAAGCCTACAAATCCCTAATTGCTATCCCGCCACACACTTTCTGTCACTCCCTGCACTTGGACACTCACAAGCACTTATCTGTATATAGATGTTCAGTGTGGGTGGCAGGTTCATCCGGTTCATCCACTTTTTTTATGTAAGCCACCTAATATTTATAAGTAACATGGCTGGACAAATATGTAAACTGAGCACTTCTCACCCATAAACCCTCATAGATAGTAAGCTCTTGTGAGCAGGACCCTCACACCTTGTGTCTGATCTGCAATTATGCCATGTGAACGGGGGTAGGAGCTGGGTTGAGGCACCTCGCCGGCCCATAGACTATCATTACTAGCGGAGCGTATACGTCGCTAGTAAATGACATGTCACTTATCTCCCCCCCGCGGCGGATTCGCCGAGCGGGGAGAGGAGACGTAATCCACAGTTCTCATAGAGAACTGTGGATTACCGTAATGACAGGGATGTATTCCAGCTGTAATTCGCGCAGTACGGACTGAAATACGTGTGAAGATAGCCTTAGTAACCTATGGGCAAAAAAGTGAGTTTTAGACCTAAACAGTTTTCATACATGTTCCCCTTTGTCTTGTCAGGGGGCCCAAAGAGCTACATTATAGATTTTAAACAGCTTGAATATTTTTATATGGAAACTGCATAATACTATTAACTAGGACATTATGTGGCATTGTCTATCTGGTTTATGTATGGTTTCTTTTGAGCATTATGTATTTGATGCTCTTTTTTCACCTAGCTTAGAAGGCTTATAGGACAGGTCCCTAACTGAACTGCTCATTGCCCAGGTAAAGCATTGGTTCCTTTCCTGTGTATAAGCAGATAATCACAAAACAGATACATGACCCTTATTGTCATAATATTGACTAAAAGAACTCCACAATGTGATAGGCACCTAAGACCAGCTTGGGTTTTGGTATAACTAATTGCCCAAATTTTATTACAGAGCGATAAAAGTAAGGACTGTCCTTCTTTAAAGGGATAGTTCTACAGTTGACGTTTGTCACCTATCCACAGGATTGCTGACAAATATCTGATGGATGGACCCCCACCTATCTCTAGAATTGGGGAAATCAAATCCCCTGTGCCTTCTCACGGCTTGATCACAGTAAGAAGCAACTTGAATGGAGCAGCAGTCCATCATGCGTGCCACTGCTCTATTCAAAACCTGCAGAGCTGAGGAACAATGTCAAGTATTGTACTCAGCTATCACTAGGCTCCTCTTCAAGCAGTGAATCACAGTGAGGAGGAACAAGGGTTTGGGACCTCCATTTTGTGATCAGTGAGGGTCCTAACATTGAGACCACCCATGATTAGATACTTATCATATCACTTCTAACCTGTGCATAGGTGATAAATATCAATTGTAGGAAGATCCATTTAACTTTTTTCTAATCCCATAATATATGTGGATGTTGCAGTCAAGTAATTCGCCTCAGATGTATGTGTATGTCTTGGTGCCCTATTAACTGTATGGGACACAGAAGAGTCCAAATTTTTGCTCACTGGTTCACTATTTAACTCATTTTGTGACATCAACCAGTCATCATGGTATCTCTATATAAAATTATTAATTTTGTATTTCAGGATGTGGAGCTCAGAAGTGGGGACCACAGTGTAACAAAACCTGTCCTGATTGCAGTAATGGTGGCGTTTGCCATGAGGACACAGGGGAATGTATTTGCCCTCCAGGTTTCATGGGTACAACCTGTAAAATGGGTAAGCACTGGCCACAGCTAACACGTTCATTGGGCTTCTTCACTCATTCTTCTTTTAGGTAGTATGTGAATGTAGAAGTATGTGGTAGCCTTCAGAGAGGTTTGCTCCATAACATTTGCCATTTCACTCTGTCCATTCCACCATAATTCTGAGATGAAAGCCACTGGAACCAAATATCCAGAGGGAGGTGAAGAAAGCTCCTGTAAAATTTTAAATCAGGGGGACAAAAATCTTGATCCATATGAGATGATTGGATTCACCCTGGATCAGGTCTATTCTCTATCATGCTGCATATGGCCTTATATCTTTATAGAATTAAAAGTTCAGAAGAGGCAGTAAAACAGTACATCTATTTGCAATTTTTTAGCTTGCCTGCCACTTAGAGCTTAGAATAATAATATAACACAATATCCTGTTCCTAAGAGCTTACAATCTAATAATAGATGCTTTGCTACTAATGCATATAGGGTCCAGAAGCTAAGGATTTCAGTCAAGTACAAGAAAATTGTACCTTTTTGTTTGGAAAATTTTCAGATTTTCATTTTTTTTTTCAAATCCACCATCCAACAGCCATAACTGCATCAGTGCTTCTTGTTTGCAAGTTGGGTTGTATTTTTTTAGTGGCACAATCACTATAAATCACTATATAATGTAATGGAAATAATGTTTTTGAAGTGGAAAAAAAAATACAATTGCAAAATTTTCTATGGTTAGTTTTTACAAAGTTCTCACTGTGGTATTGATGACGTGTTACATGTATTCTGGGGTCAGTATTTTGGCGTGACCCAATTTATATTTTTTCATGATAGTTTACTATTTCTCAAAAATAAAATCTTTTATTTTTCAAATTTGTTTCACACCCAATAACTTTTTTATTTCTCTACCATAGGAGAGGTTTGTAGCGTTTTTTTCTGAGGCAAAGTGTAGCTTTTTTTTTGTACTAATTTGGAGTATAAGCGACTCTTTGATAACTTTTTATTCATTTTTTTCTGGGGCATGGGATAACCAAACTGCAACTGTGATGTATTTTTTTTATCATTATTTTTACGGAATTCATTGTGTGGGATAAATAACATTAAATTGATTTAATTGTTTTTATTTGGACTCTTACAGATACACTTTTTTTTTCTTTTTGCTTTTTATATGACAAATGGTAAAAGGTTTTATTTCAATTTTACATTTTTTTTATATTTGATAAAAGATTTTATTACATTTTCTTTAACTCTAATATTTGGTACCCATGGATGACATGCGATTCTTGATTGCTTGCACTACATTCTGCAGTATAGAGTTATTTCCTTCATTGGGCCCCCAGTTGTCATGACACCCAAATGGCACCCCACTAACTTGTCACCAAGTGGATGATTAGATGGAGAAAGGGAGCGTCACACTTATTCCTGATGGCTTAGATACAGCAGTCACTAAATGGTTAAATGGTGAGATTGGAGCTGTATCTGATTCTGGATGCTGGCGTTAAGTGTTCCATGGTGGATGTATATGTGATGGGGCGTTAAGGGGTTAAATTGGTGGCTTTCTGCTGTCCAGCACTGCTTCTTGGATTCTCTGATATACAAGTAACTTTATATTGCTAGTATTGATTGTAATGTATAGGATTAACCCTGTCTGTACATTACAAGGTGGTTATGTGATGATGAGATTTATAGTACTAAATTCTTATGTTTAATGTACTGTTTAAGGTGAGTTTATGATATTTGCACTGTGAACTATAAGTGAGTTGAGTAACTCTGCAGCCTGTCTATCTGAGTTGAGTTACTGAGCTCTACGTAAACCCTGGTTAGGTGAAAAGCTGCTGTGACTATTGTGTACATGAAAGTGCCATGTCACTGTAATGATGTTGGTTTGCTATATTAAAGGTTAGACCTGATAGGGTTACTAGTTTCTTGTGCAGCAGGCAGCATGGTCTGGTATCTATGGAGATAAAAGAGGGAGTAGGTTATAAATGGCCATAGTAATTGTGGTGTGGTTCTGTGTTGTTCCTGATGGATGGGGTGACATGGCCCTCTGCCCTGGGTTGCTGGTCAGACTGCAGTGCAGCCTTATTTTCTAGCCACAGATTTCTTAAGAAGGTTTGTAAGGAATTATCTGATTGGAGCTGCACGTTTTCGTTGGCGAGGCTCCTGGAATTTATTGAGATTCAGTGCATGGTGGGTCCCGCATTGGACTGTTGGTGTCCGGTTTATCTCTAGTCCGGCTCAACTACACAAATCCAGTTCTCCTGGGGTTTAGAACAGTATCTCCTTGTAGTCAAATCTGGACTTATAAGAAGAAACAGAAGATCGCCAGTTCTCCTAGGGTAAGACAGAATACTACTTGTAGCCAAAGCTGAAATCTCAAAGGGACTATTTTAGAGGACTGCTCCCTGCTACTGGCTGCATTAGTCAAAGAAGGAATGTAGAAGAGAGGATTTCTGTGTTTGCTAAAAAACTACCACCACCATGTGTCCCAGGAGAGTGAGATCCAACAATCATCTGCAGGTCCCCTTCTTCATTGTTATGGGGCCGGGGAGATTAGAAGAAAGGCATGGAGCACTTCAGTAGCTAGGAAGCTATAAAGCGCCCCCCAGTAGATAGGTAAATAGGTTGCTTCAGTAGGTTGTTAGGTGTAAAAGGCCCCTAGTAGGTTGGTGGGGGTATAGAGTCCCCTAGTAGGTTGGTAGGTATACTGGTTCCCCAGTAGGCAGGTAGGTATATAGGGCCCCCCCAGTAGGTTGGTACATATATAGGTTCCCCAAGTATGTAGGTATGGGATATAAGCCACCTAGTAGTTTGGTTGTTATATTCAAAGAAGTTTTATTGAACAAAATATGTCAATGAACATGAGCTCACAGCAAGCATCATGTCAAAATCACATCATAACAAAGCAAGAACTGCATTGGCAATAAAAAAGGAAAAGGATATGGATATCGATCACTAAGACATCTAATATGCATACCATGACAAGTCACATTCCTGACAACTGCCAAGAGACAAGCTGAAAATGAATATATACTATAAAATCGTAACAAGAAACAAAAGACGGGCGCTGTAAGCACCCATATACCCAAAGGAAAGAAAAAGGGAGAAAAAATAAATAAAGGAAAAAGAAACCCACACCAGCACAACAAAGAGGACAAAACACCCATACAACAAAAGGCAATCTCACAAGATAGATGAGAAAGAGGGACACACACACAAAAAACAAAAACGGGGGGAGGGAGGGTGGTAATAAAGAAAAACGGAGGAATAACAGGGGGCACTTAATGTAGAGAAGAGAGTAGCACCCACCTCCCACAGCCAATCCCTACAACGGGGAAGAAAAATAAAGGGGGA
>JAODAL010031350.1:0-48576 GCA_025379985.1 Phyllomedusa bahiana
GTATTTTTGGCAACAAAAAACCTTTTTTGCTAAAATACAAATTGCGGGTTTGAAATTTAAGTGAAAGGTGGATATATCAACAGTCACAGGTGTGGGGGGAAAAATTTGAACACCTTCTGAAATGTATACTGTTAATAAAAGGGGAGTTTTGCAGCTAAAAAAGAGCCCCTGCATTTAAATAGAAATGATGTTTATCCAATTTATTTCAGGCTGCCCAATACCCGGGAAAATATTTTTTGCAAACTGTTAATAATAAAGATATTCCACTACAAGGGTCTACAAAAATTTTGGGTTTTGAATTTTACCCAGTGTTATTATAGTTTGAGTTGTCTGGTTCCCCCACGGGGGCCCCCCCCGCTCCACCCCCGTGTTTTTTAACAGGGGTAGTTTGCGGGCTTTAAAATTTCTAGCTAACTATTAAAATGTTTCAAATCTCTAATCAAAACTAAATTGGAAGGATCACAGTAATAGTAGGGTTTTTTTTTGGGAGAAATAACAATTTCGCGGAGCTTTTTGGGCCACAGGCAAAAGGCATTTCCTATCCCATGGAGACGCTGAGAGACACTGAGGCTAAAAACGGAAAAAAGCTTTTTATGTAAAACGAGGTCTGTGTTTTTTTCCAGCCAATGAAACCCAAATACACATCCCAGTCATAAAGTCGCACAAAACTTTATCCCCCCCTGCTCTATTCTGTAATCTCATTTGCGGGCCCCCAAAAATTTAAAGGAAGCCCCAAAAAAGGGGCCGATCTTAATAATGATGCACAGATTTTAACCTTTAAATTATATGATTGGAAATTTCGATCACCATAAAAAAAACCTTCCCGGGATTTCAATTTTGTCGAAAAAAAACCCGTAAAACACACACATGACAAAAAACAGAATTTTCTTTTCAAACCTGGACCAAAGCATATAAAAAAAAAGTCTTTTTAAAACCAATGGTGTATAAACTTCAGAAGGAATGGAGATGGTTCCCTCCACTCCCCAATTTCCCCCAACAAAAACCCAAAAGACCCAAGTAAAGGATTTGTCTATTTTTCCAAATTTTGAAAGCAACTTGTTTTCAGTGAAGAAACTCACAAAAAGGGGAAAATGTAGTTACTTTTATGGATGACAGCTGCTTTATCAAAGAGGGGGTCATATCTTGCAAAAGGGAAAATTTATCAAAGTTTGGATTTTACCAGTTACAATTAGGGGGCCCTGTTTTTTTACTTTCAAACAAAAACAGGGAGAATTGCCCCATGGTGGGCATCGACGTCTTGGGAAATAGGGCCCCCAAAAGCAATAAAAAAAGCTAGTTCGGGAAAAGAGTTTTGCAAGGGGTTTACAATTGACCAATTAGTCAGAAAAATAAAAGTGTATAGTCCCTTAAAAAGGAAAAAATGAAAAAGGAAATCATTTCCTAAACACAGCCCCAATTTCATCAGCACAGCCATGGACTTGATTCATAAGATGTGTGTGGCCCAATGATACTCAAACACCTGGAAAAAGAGATTTTTTTCCTCCCCTTTTAATTGATGTTTACCCCAAATTATACAATTGTATACTTCATAGCAAGAGAATTTGGGCAGAAAATTAGAAGGCCCTTGCGGGAAGTTTCCAAAAAATTTTTTACAAAATGCCAAAAATTGCGTGCGCCCAATTGGAACGGGATCCCAAAGTGGAAAGACCAAGCCATATTAAAAAAGAAGGGTTTTCGTTAGCCCAACCTTACCATACCACCCAGAACAAAAAATTGGTGTCGCAGAGGGGGAAAAAACCAAAAATTTTTGTAAAAGTGGAAGAAGTATGCTTTTTGATCCCGAGCAAACCAACAACATATTGGGGAGAAGCAATAATAAACCTGTTTGCTATCTTAAAAACAGTTTTCCAGTGAAAGTTAAAAGAAAAATTTCCATATAGCAAGGGGAAAAAAAGAAGCCCAAATTTAAAGCACAGGGGGAATATTTGGAAGAAAAAGCATTTGGCATTTCCTAGAAAAAGGTAAAAAAAGGGGAAGCTCATGCAAAGGAAGGAGTCCGGGGCCTACGGTAAAAACCCAAAAAGGATACAGAATCCTGCACCCAAGAGACCAACAAGGTAAACAATCACAGAGTTTTAAAATAATAGATAAAAACTCGAATACTCAAATTTCATGAAGTTACTCCAATAATCCATTTGAGTCACAGAAGCAACCACAGCCCAAAAAATTTCAAGAAAAAAAGGGAAAGAAGCCTGAAGTGGGGGTCTACTCCAAGTTATGGAGAGGGGGATGTAATCCCTTGTGCCCCAATCAGTAAGGGGGTTTCCCAAACGGGTGAAAAAAGGGTTTTTCCCAGCAAAACCCCTGTCCTACATGGTAAGGGCCCAAAATTGTGAGTCAGACCCTCAGTCAGGGGAAGAGATGAAAATTACAACCAGTCCATGAAAAGCAGAAATGGATTAAAGCTGCAGATGAAGAAATGGAACCCTTAAACCTTTCAGATGGAAGTTTAAACCAGCTACCCCGGGTAAAAAAAAAGCAATTGGTTAAAGGGGGTTTTTTGAAAAACCCCAAGTAGACTCTGAGGGAAAAGTGCATTTTTTCCCGGGAAAGGACTATTTTTAAAAAGGGTTTTTTCCAAAAAAAAGGGAGAAGATTATAAATGCAACATTTTCCCCCAGTCAAAAAAACAAAAAACCCTTTAGAGTGAAAATTTGTCGTGGGCAGCGGTGAAAAAGCATGAAAGTAAGACTTTTGGGACTTTAAAAACAGCTTTTCTAAATGGGACTTTTGAAGAAGAGGTGATAGGGACTAAACCCAAAAGGGGTTAAAATTTAAAAAAAAGGAGAAGAAACCTTGTGTGTAAACTGAAAAAATCTTTTTTATGGCCTAAAACATTCAGAAAGAGGTGGAACAAAAGATGAATGACTTTTTTGCTGAAAGAAGGATTTAAAAAGAAGCAAGTGATCCTTTTTTAAAACCACAAAATGTAAAGCGATAAAATGGATGTATGTTCTTCCCGTATGTTGAAGATGTCATCATAGCTCTTTAAGAAGAAAACTGAAATGACAAAAGTAGGGGAACAAATTTTTAACCAAAAAATTTTGAAAAAAGGGCCTTTTGGGAAAATTTTACACATTATTTGGGAATCCCGATCCAGAGGGAAGAAGTGGGAAATTTCCTTTCAAAAAGAAAACTAAAAATTTTCCCCATTCCCCAACCGTTTTGGGGAAAGTCCCCGAAGGGCCCAAAGGGGACTTTTAAAAACAAAAGGATCCTTTTTACCTTAAAGTTGGAAGGGGAAGATGATCTACTACCCAAAAAATGAGAGTTACAGAAAACAGTGGGGGCATTCTTTTTACAAGCCACAACTACTCGTCCTATATCACAGGACAATGGGTATACTGTGCCGAGTTTTAAGTAAGCCCCCGGGGAAAAAAAGGATGGAAAGCCCGTTAAAAGAGTCCTTTAATATCTGAAGCAAAAATCAAGACATTTAATTTTATAATATTTTGCAAAAAATGATCTAAACTCACAGCTTAGTGGACGCAGACTGGGCCAAAGATTTAAGTGATTGAAAGTCAACAAGCGGGGTTTTTTTTTTAAATTAGGAGAAAATCCCAAATTTTTTGGTTTAAAACAGAAAGCAAGGGGGCAGTTACGTTTTTCATCTACCCCGTGGCAAAAACATTTTTAGCACTCATGCCAGTCAAAAGTGATTTGGGTTTAACCAACGTTAGAGGATCTTGGGAAAAATCCCCAAATCAACCCGTTTTTGTTTTTGAAGACAAACCCAAAGGAAGGGATTTTAAAAAAGTCAGGAGTGAAAGGATCAATGCCGGACCCAAAAACATTGTGAAGACAATTCCCCACCTGCGAGATTTAGGGGAAAATTGGGACATTTTACCCTTTTCTAAAGCGAAAATGACAAGATGATAGCTGATCCCCATGACAAAGCCAAAGCCCAAAAACCAAATTTAAAATTTTTAGGAAGATGATGGGACTAATTGGGTAAGTATTGTTGAATGGGGGGGGTTGGGTTTAAAATTATTAATTGTCAACAACTACTTCTGTTGCATTTGCAAGTGCAAACCTTTTTAAGGGATAAAAAGGGCATTGTTGATAAAATTAGGCTGTTAAAAAAAAAATCCCTGTGAGAAAAGAGAAGGGGGAGATCTTGTTTTTCTGCAGATGTACTGAAATGGCAACATGTTTTTCATGTGGGGTTGAAAATTTTTAAATTGTTTGTTTCAAATAAAGTTTCCCTTTTTGGGTGTTCAACCCTTTTGGGTAATGACTTGGGGAAAAATTTCCCGGGTAACAGATCAAATGCAAAATCAGATACTCCCCAGGACTCGATGATAAAAAAAGCCTCACCAAAATGTGCTCCTAGGGTAAACCCCTCCAAAAAAACCAAAATCTTTTAAGATGACAATGGAAACAAAACACTTGAAAAGACCCTTTATCCCCTTCTCTGGCCCCTTTTGCTTTTTGCCCATCCGGCCCGCATGTAAAAGAGGGGGGGTTTTCGCTGGGACTCACTTTGGGCACATATCGGGTTTTACTTGGAACTCCCCCTAGAAATGAAAGTGGGGATGTAGCTAGCGCTGCCCCCCTCATTTTACAAGCAGGGGCCCGAATCGCACTAGAAACGAGGGCCAGCGAAAAAGGAATTTTCCCGAAAGGGGGCTACTCCCTTTTAAATCATGCATTTTTAAAAAAATTGTTTTTTTTTTTACACAAAGTGTACAAAATTTGGCCCTTTTTTTTAAAATCATGCCTTTTTAATTTTTAGTTTTTTAAATTTTAAGTTTAAAATCCCCTTTTTATTTTTTTTATTTATTATGTATGTAATGGCAGATTATCCAATTTTCTGTTATACAGGGGATTAAAAAATTTCCCTTTAGTTTGTTTTTGTAAGAATGTCGAGGGTTTTCAATCTAAAACAAAAATGGGCAGGGCAACATTTTCAGGGCCCCAGTAAGAGCTTCCATTGATTAACTGTATGGACTAAACATGATGCCCAGGGGCGTAACTACCGGGGTAGCAGACGTAGCAATTGCCCCGGGGCCCATGCACTTAGGGGGGCCCGCCCCCGGGCAGCTGCTACTGCGTCCGCTACCCCGGTAATGCCGCTCCTGTGCCCGCCGGCAGTGAACTTAACAGTTCACTGCGGCGGGGGGGGGGAGCTGAGGGGCCCGGCGCATACTGCCTGGCCGGAGGTAGCAGAATGGAGTGACACTCGCTCCGCCCTGCTACTTCCCCTGCCGGCTGTCTGTGATCACATGGGCGCGCGCGGTGACGTCACCGGGGGAGCGTGGACTGAGGTAAGTAAACTATTTCTTATTTTACCTGCCCATACGCCCCTAGCCTGCCTATACAGCCCCTAGCCTGTCTATACAGCCCCTAGCCTGCCTATTACAGCCCCCTAGCCTGCCTATACGCCCCCAGCCTGCCTACACAGCCCCCAGCCTGCCTAACAAAACCCCACCTGCCTATAAGCCCCTACCTGCCAATACAGCCCCTAGCCTGCCTATAACAGCCCCCAGCCCCCGCCTACTATACAGCCCCCAGCCTGCCCTTTTCCCCAGCCCCTTAAACCCCTTGCCCTTTTACAGCCCCTTGCCTGCCTATACAGCCCCTAGCCTGCCTTGCCTATAAAAGCCCCCTAGCCTGCTTATACCCTCCCCGCTTGCCTGTATTTCCCCCCGCTTGCCTGTATCCCCCGGCCTGCCTTTATACCCCCCCAGCCTGCCTTTATACCCCCCAGCCTGCTTTTATACCCCCCAGCCTGCCTTTATACCCCCCCAGCCTGCCTATATAGCCCCCTAAAGGCTGTCTATATAGTTTTAAGTCTGCCTGCCTGAATAGCCCTATAGCTACCGTGAAGCCTGTCTGCCTATATAGCCCCTATAGCCCCCCTAAAGCGTGCCTGCCTGTATAGCCCCCGAGGCCTGCCTGTCTAGTTATATGGGGCCCTTTTAGCGACCTAAGCCCTACCTATATGGCCCTTATAGCCACCTAACCCCTGTCTACTGTATGGCTCCCTATAGCTACCTACACCCTGCCTGCCTATATGGGCACTCTATTGGCTACCAAAACCTTGCCTATTTTGGGCCCCATATATCCTATCTAAACCCTGCCTGCCTAAATGGAGCCCATATAGCCAGGGGGCAGGTGCTGGAAAAGTCAGGACAAATGGACAAGTGGCTGGGAGACGTCATCATGACGGTCTGGACCGGATGCAGAACAAAAGAGAAAGTCAACGACTGGTCAGAGAGACGTCACCTGTGAGTCACAAGATGTAACTGCACTGTAATCACTTATATGTCTACAGAGCCTGTGTACACTGGTGTCTACCACTATATGGTCACTGTATGGTGGTTATATACAGTCTGCAGAGCCTGTGTACACTGGTATATACCACTATATGGTCACTATATGGCGGTACTATTGGTCTTTGTGTACTGATCAGTAATAGTGTAGGGGTATTATTCAGTCACTATGTGGTGGTAATTTGTGGTCATGTTCTGGCGGTATAATTAAGTCCATATGTAGTAGGGTTATTGGTAATGTTGGTCTTGGTATAGTAGATTTGTTTGGTAGCAGTATGATGGTGATATGTAGGGTGAGGTATTTGCCCCTTGTATTATCTACATTATTTAACAGCATGTCCTGGTACATGGTCGTGGTTCGGGAGGCAGGGGAGGGGGAGGGTAGGGAGCCCCATCCAAAAGTTTGCTTTGGGGCCCTGGCTTCTCTAGTTACGCCCCTGATGATGCCAGTCTTGTTTTGTCTGATATCCAAGTAACCCTGTCCAGTTATGTACCAGTAGTTTGTTGAGGAGTATTACTACCTTCAGCAGCATCTTATTATGTCCATCAGTGTCTGTGAAGAAGACGACACAGATTCTTCTGCTGTAATTATTTTTTTTATATTTGATGTTATTAATAACATGCATGGATGTAACTAAAACCATAGCAGAAATAGCATTTGCCTTGGGGGCCCAGAGATTGAATGGATGGATTCCATCAGGGCAGTATTGACAGTACTCTTGTATGGGGCCCTGATAAAAAAAAAAAAAAAATAACCATCCCATTGATATGCAAGATCAGAAATCATAATGGGTGGAGGCCTTCCAACTTTTTTACTTGCTTGGAGCCATAAAATTACATATGGTAGTCCTGGTTGAGGGGCCAACTCAGGTGCAGGAACATGATACTTTTTGAGGTAAATAATAAGCTGGTGGCTTTCTGCTATTTAGCACTAACATGTGGGGTTTGCAGATATATGCTACTATTATATCATATAAAATACATATTATAATAACTTTATTTATAACTACTTATGCTGCTATTTAAATTTTTTATCACTAGGTTGTGAGGGCCCACAATAGTTTTTTCCTTTGGGGTCCTATAAATGCTAGTTACTCCCAGGACCACTTGACCCAGGGACAGTTATGCGCATTGTACTTTTTAGAACAGCTAGCTTTATTAACAGCATGATATCACCTAGAGAAACAGCAGTTTTATCAGTAAATTGCTGGAATAACCATATTAATAATAATTATTGCACCATTATTCATCCTCGAATAACTAAGAGGTTTTGTCATGTGATCCTGTTACTTATTGGATTCCAGAGGTCACATAACTGATGCCACATTTGGTCCATACTGTTAGTCCATGGGAGTCATTGCTATGGACAGGAATGTGGGCTATACCATTTTTTTCAAGCTAGGAGCCTATTGCAATGTTTTTAAAGAGGAAAAGGAGCAGAATTTTTAATATACCATACTCACAAAAAGTTTGGGATATTTGGCTTTTGGCTGAAATTTCAGAATGAACATAAAATTTGTTGAAAACTTTTTAAATGAATTAAATTAAACCATCTCAACAACAAGTGTTTGATCCCTGAATTGCCCAATAAATTTAGGGAGTCAATTTGAATTGGGATTTAAATGCTATTTCCATTTTGACATCATGAGACCAAGTCAACACCTTAAAATTGATCAACAGTATCTCGCCATTATGAAGCTTCAAGCAGGATGCTCTTGGATGAAAATGGCCACTGAGAAGAGTCACAGAAAGGCAAAGAAGTGGACGTCCTTTGGTTCCATCACACATCGATGATCGCTTCATTGTAAACAATGTCCTGCGGAACCGGATGATGAATGCCACAAAACTCCAGGCACATTTGAGGGAGGTGAGAGGTGACCATTTGTAACAGTTTGCATCTGCTCACTAGACGACCGCCAAGGGTACCTGAACAGTACCTGACCCGGCTGATGCATAGTGCTCTCCTTGACGTCTCCAACATCATTGGCAGCTATCATTTCTGTGAATCGACTTTCATCACTGAACAGTTGCACATGTGAATTCTAAAGTTAAGAGAAATTTTATGTTCATCCTAAAATTTCAACCAAAAGCCAAATATCCCAAACTTTTTGTGTGTAGTGGATATGTAGACCATATGATTTCCTTTTAGGTATAATTCAAATAAAAACAAAACATAGTGGACAACTATTTTAACTAGTTAGACTGCTGCATTGTACTTTTCTTAATATGGACAATATTGATTAAATAGTTATCTCCATTTGATAAAATGATGGCATACCAATAGGATTGATGGGGGTAAGACCTCTCAGATACCACCTACCTTTAGAATGAAAGAGCTACATTGCTGATAGTTGTGTCCCCTTCACTGTTTAGCAGCACCCTGGCCACCCGTTATATATGAAGCTGCAGCACGGCCTTATTGAATTGAATGGGGTCAGATGCAATTTATTACACTGCTGGATGTCACCACTGATAAAAGGGATATAACGCTATATCAGGGCTGTGGCACCCTTATTCTTAGGATCGATCATAAAGTGATGAGATATCCTAGCAATCTCCTATCACTTTGTTAAATGGGTATAACCGTAATATGAAATGAGACTATTTATGTATCATGATACAATGAAGTATTATTCTGTTGAAGAATAATGTTGCATGTGAGAATACAATGCTGTTTAGAAATTCTCTTTTTATTGAGTACATAAACTCTTCTGAGGGAAAATATTTTGTTATAGAGGATTCAAATGCCTTTGAATATGTCGTACTAACACTTTATAAAATGCATTCTTTTTGAGTGTACATAAATGCCTTATGTGAAGCATTGAAGAATACATTACAGAAAGGTACAAAATAATTGGCCAGCAACATAGCACCTGAAGTCGGATAAATGTCAGGTCATGAAACGAGAAATCTAGGAAATCCAATGGTTTTTCTATGGTCTATTATTCATTCAATCCTTGACAGGCTTTACGATTACAAACCCTTTGATTGACTAACTAGACGTTTGGGGAGTGATTTATGAATCTGGAACACTTTGCTGAGTGAATAAGCTGTAACTGTGCTGTATATATAAATGTCTCTGTTCAGTAATAAGGTAGAGATGGAAAATATTATTACTAATTTCTTAAGCGTGATTATGTTCTATGGCACTGTACATTTACAGATAAACAGACATTACCTGCACAGTAAATAATTTTGTGAATATTTTCATGGCTCAGTTCTATGTTACGATTACTCTTGATTAAAGGTGAAGCTACAAATAGATAAAGCAATACATTTTTGAACAGGTGTAGCCCAACCATTCAAAATAAGAAAGAAAATAAATTTTTTATTTACATTTTCATGCATTATTTGTAATTTGTTGAGGCTATTCACTTTGCTTTTACTTTTTATATAAATATCTATCCTGTTTTAGAAAATAAACAGAAACTTAAATGAACTGTATATCTTACTTTGACTTGAATGGTAGGAAAATATATTTAAATATCAGTATCACTACAACAAAGTGGATTATTTATGGAAGACAACAAAGTAACAAGCTTACACATTGAGAAAAATATATAATACATTTTATACAGTTATTGTTTGTTCATTTTTATCAGGTGATACATTTTTATATCAGGTTTTAGAAATCATTTTCTAGTAGCACTACATATAACCTATACTTTATATAGTAAACATATGTTAATTTGTATAAAGGACTAATTATATCGAGACTTACCTGGGATTAGAAATAATTTTTCTATGGGTTCTCTGCTGCTCTCTGTACAATCCTGTGCTCTGACATGTTTCTCTCAATAGTTGGAAGGAATTTTTGCCCATTCCTCTTGACAAATTTGGTGTAACTGAGCCATGTTAGTTTAGTCGCCTGTCTTCAGCTTTTGCCCCTAATTTTCAATAGGATTTGAGACAGGCTTGTGATGGCCACTCCAAAAACATTGACTTGGTTTATCCTTAGCCACTTTGTAATCAGTTTGGCAGTATCTTTCGGGACATGTCCATTTGAAGACTCATTAGCGCCCCACTTTTAACATCCAGGCTTTGTCTTGAGATGTTGCTTCAGTATTTCCAACGTAATTTTTCTTTCCTCAGATGCCATATAATTTGTGAAGTGCCCAGTCCCCACTTGCAGAAAAACAACTCACAACAGATGCTGCCTACCCCCTGTGTTTCAACCAGTTGGGAATGGTGTTCATAGTCTTCTAAGCTTCTTCCCCTTTTTTCTCCAAATGTAAAGATGGTCCATTATAAAGCCAAACAGTAAAATATTTTAGTTTTGGTCAGAACCCAAATATGTCTCCAAAAATTAGGTCTTTGTTCCTGTGTGCATTTGCAAACATTAGTCTGGTTTTTATATGTTTCTTTTAGAGTAATGGCTTCTTCCTGGCAGACTGGCCTTTCAGCCCATGTTGATACTGTACTCTTTTCATTGTGGATAATGACACAATCTCACCAGCTTCCGTCAAACATGTAAAAGTTCACAATTCAATTAACCAGATTTGTAAAAGTCCACAATTCTCTTCCTGATATCTTGGCTGATTTCTTTAGTTTTTCTCCTGATGTTACACACAGAAGCAGTGTGTTTCTGGTGTGCATAAAAAAAACTTATCCACAGGTGTGTCTAATTAACTCAAATGTTGCCAATAAACTTATCAGAAACTTCCAAAGACAACCATGCATCATCAATGGCTGTCCCAAATTATTTAAAGGCATAGTAATCCTAGTGTATGTAAACTTTTGACTTTGCAGAAGTAATAAAAATGTCTTAAAAAAATTTCTCTAATTATTCTTGTATTTGCGGCAAATATAAAATAAATTGGTTCCTAATTAACCTAAAACGGGTTAAGTTTATTTTGATTTCATGTCGGATAGTGAGAAAAACATGAATATTTGAATTCGTATATAAACCAATGGCATCCAAAGACATGTCCTGTGATCTGATGAAGCTAAAATTTAACTGTTTGACCATAATGACCATTGTTATGTTTGGAGGAAAGGAGATTATGTGGCAATACTGAAGCAACATCTCAAGACATCTTCCAAATGGACAATACCACAAGCAGTAACTGCCAAACTGGTTAACCCCAAATTGGCTTAAGGATAGAAACCAAGTCAATGTTTGGAGTGCCATCATCAAAAGCTCTGATCTCAATCCTATGGAAATTTAGGGCAAAAAAAGCTGAAAAGGCAGGGTGAGCAAGCGACCTAACAAACATTGCACAGTACACCAGTTCTGTCAGGAGAAATGGTCCAAAATTCCTACCAACAATTTGTGAGAAGCTTGAGAAGGATACCCAAAACATTTTGACCCAAGTATATAGTTTTAATGGACAATCTACCAACTACTAATTAAATGTATTAAACTTTTGGACTTTGCAGAAAGTAATAAAAATACCTTAAAAATTCTCTCTCTCTCATTATTCTGGCATTTGGCAAATATAAATAATTTTATTAATCCAAAATGACCTAAAACCTAAAACGGGCAAGGCTTATCCTGAATTCAATGCAATATAGTTGAGAAAAACATGCATCTCTTTACTCCCATGTTCTCTTTAATACGTTTATGTAAACTTCTGGTGTAATATATAAAATATATATTATATATAATATAGCTATATATATATATATAGTCAGCTCACTTCTGGGATATCAGTCCTTTGGTAGAATGGTTATGGCTACACACATAGAGTCCCCGTCTACTGTGGTCCAGTCCCACCAACATACACTTTGGCTAGTCTCCTACTGGCTATTTCTGGCTTTCCTCAAGCCTGGGGGAAGGGATTTCACTTTAGCTCTACCTTTGGCTACCGTTGGCTTGCCCCCACCAAGACCAGGCCCCTAGATGGAACACATGTTGCAGACCTCCTGCTGCATCCAGTCCCATGACAGAAACCTGAGACATAAAGTCACTTAGTCACTAACCCCACCCCTTGGTAAAGGCCATAGGACTTTGTCACATATATAACCCTTCCTCCTTTCCTCCTTCCTCTACTTTGGGGTACAGTTTCACCTATGTCAAACCACCCTCAGTTTCCCTGGAGAGGCATCAGACTCTTCCAAACTCTGGGAAACTGTAACTCACTTTCATAGACAGCACTCAATGTTCACCACCTACTCCCAGGTACCTGTGACCTGCTTTTCATCACAGAAACATCTCCCTTACATCTGTCTGGCTATTCCCTAGTGAAGGCAAGCCACTATGCCAACCATAACAATGGGACTTTTCCACACTCTTTTCCTCATGGATTGTCTTGTTCTTCTGTAACAATGGGTCTGTAGTACAATAATGAGGCCTAGACTTTAACTTATCATAAGACCCTTGGTGCTTACTGACCACTTCCTGATAATGAAGCTCAGCTACCTCAGTGACTATGTCAGGAATTAATTTTTCCCGATCTAATAAACGCACACAGTGACAATACTCAGTGCTTCTCTCCTCTGTCCGAGAACCATCTCTATACTGTTGATGATCCTGTTCAGACCCCTTTGCCTTGCTCATCTCCACAGCCAGGATTAGACTCATCTTGCACCAGGGCACAGGTCAGCCTTTCACCATTGGGAACCCCCAGAAAACTACATGTTGTAAAGGGCATCCACTCTCCTACATCTGAGGCCAAGACCTGGGGGTCCACACCTATTTCAGTCGTAGGCTTACAGCACTCGCTTAACCCATACTGGGCCTTAACTCAGAGCTGGAGCCTGCCGTTGCATGAGCTGGGGTGTCAGGTACACAAGTATCCTCATCGCTCACTGCAGGTGACACAAACCATGCATGCCCAGCAACAAAGATGTCACCACATTCAGCATGCAAGCTAGAATTCCTAAGGCTATCACTGACAAACCTCAGGGAAACTTTCTAATTTATATTATCTGAGGACTCTTTCATCCTCACCTGCATCTAACCGACCGATGCACATTCTGCACTGGCTCTACATGGGAGCTGACTCTCTGGTTACAATTGAAGAGGGACATATCCTCATATCTCTGCACCTGTCTATATAAATATATATATATATAATATATATATAATATATAGATATATATAAAAAATATACATACACAACACATAATATATATATATATATATATAATATATATATATAATATATATAATATATATATAATAAAATATGTAACGGAGAGTGGATCCTGCTGGCCAATGCAATCGATTATTGCTAAGCCACGCCATGGAACGGAGTCTAAGTAGCCCCCGGTTTTCACCAGAGCCGCCGCAAAGCGGGATGGACCTTGCTGCGGCGTGAGGCTCCCAGGTCGTTACCCCTGACGTGACTTGCTTGCGATGGCGGCCGGGTACAGCGTGTTACAGAAACGTAATCCGGAGGCGTAGTCGGGGGCAGGCAGAAGGTCAGGGCAGGTGGCAGAGGTTTCGTATTCAGAGCGGGCAGACGGTCAGGGCAGGGGGCAACAGGCAAGGTCAGGAAACGTAAGCAAGCGGACTGGTACACGGTTAATAAAGACTGAACCCCAATACCTCTAAACACCCCCGGAAAACACCCCAAAACAGACTGGCAGGAAGTACTGGGGGCGGATACCTTAAATAGGACCAGCACCCGACAATAACCAATTATCGGGACACAGGCCCTTTAAATATAGAGAAGCCGGCGCGCGCGCCCTTAAGCGGCGGCCCACGCGCGCGACGGCCGGGACGGGGCGGCGGGGCGTTCACTGGAGCGCGGCTAGGTAAAGAGAGGGGGCGCCGAGGCAGCAGAGGGTGGGGGTCGCGGGCCGCCCCCAGCCGCCGCGCCAGACCCCCTGCGCGCGGGGAGGGGGTCGCGGGGGGCAGCGGAGCCCGCGACCCCCGTCACAGTACCCCCCCCCCTTCGGTCTCCCCCTCTTTTTTAGAAACCTAGAGGGGAGGTCAGGAGACAGGTTGGTCTCCGGTTCCCACGACCGCTCCTCCGGCCCGAACCCCTTCCAGTCAATGAGAAAGAACCGCTTCCCCCTCACTGTCTTCTGTGCCAACACCTCCTTGACCTCAAGATGTTATCAGAGTTGGCCACAGGAGAAGGCGAGACAGGTCCACGGAGAAGCGATTCAGCAACCCCCCGGCTTGGGGAGAGAGACATGGAAGGAGTTCGGGATGCACAGGGTAGGAGGCAGGCGGAGCTTGTAGGACACATATTTAGGACCTAACTTGTAGCTAGGCACCCTAAAGCGAATATATTTGCTGGATAGCCAAACCTTATCGCCTGGCTCAAATAGGGGCGGAGTCCAAACGATATCTTCAGCCGGGAAACTTTAGTGGGGGGCAGAAGCCCGTAACGGGGCCTGTCGTGTGAGCTGCCATAACGCCTTGATGTCCCTTACTTGGCATCACCGGCCCGGGGACATGACACAGGTACAAGGGGGAGAGGTGGGCGGGGATGTGAACCCAAACACGACAAAAAAGGGGGAGGCCCCCGGATCCCGAATCTAAAGAGTTATAAGAAAACTCAGCCCAGGGAAGAAGATCAGACCAGTTATCCTGACGGGCGGACACAAAATGCCTCGGGTAGGTCCCCAACACCTGGTTGCCCTCTCAACCTGCCCATTAGTCTGGGGGTGGAAATGCGGAAGAGAAGTCAAACTGGACCTGCAATTGACCACACAAAGCCCCCCAAAAATTTTAGCAATAAATTGGAACTCCCCTATCAGAGACAATATGTAAAGGAACCGTCAGAAAGGAAAACGTGACAGAAAAAATGTTGGGCCATTTTGGGGGGCAGAGGGGAACCCAGGCAGTGGGATAAAGTGGGCCATTTTGGAAAAACGGTTCGGTAACAACCCAATGACCGTGTAAACCCGAGGAGGGCGGGAGGTCCGTAATGAATCCATGGCTACATGGGTCCAGGGTTTTTCTGGCACAGGGAGCGCTGAAGAAGACCTGCGGGCTTGAGGCGAGGAACCTTATTACGGCACAGGGTGAGAGCTAGAAACAAAGTCCCTCATTCCTGAGCAAGGGTAGGCCACCAGTAATATCGGGGTAAAAAATTGAAGCGACCTATGCACTCCTGGGTGCCCACCATATGGAAGAGTGTCCCCACTTTAGGATTCTAAGGCCCAAAGGGAGGTCGCACATACGTCTTCCCGGGGGGTAGGTGCTGGAGGTCCACGGGGCAGCCGTGACGAGTCGCTCCGGGGGACAATGTGCTGGGGAGGAGGCTCGAGACCCACTGTATCCGAGGAACGGGATAGAGCATCAGCTCTGAGGTTTTTTTCGGCAGGCCGAAATGTAGCCGGAAGTCAAAACGGGCAAAGAATAATGACCACCTAGCTTGCCGGGGATTCAGGCGCTGAGCCGACTGAAGATATAGGAGTCTTGTGGTCTGTGAAAATGTCAATAGGGTGGCGAGCCCCCTCCAGAAGGTGACGCCATTCTTCAAGAGCCAGCTTAATGGCCAGTAATTCACGATCACCAATGGTATAGTTCTTCTCGGCAGGAGAAAATGTCTTGGAGAAAAAACCACAGGTATGTAGCTTACCAGCTGAGGATCTCTGCAGGAGGACCGCAAACCCGCGCCGACTGACGAAGCAAACCCACTTCCAGAATAAACGGGCATTTGGGTCTGGACGAGACAGGACCGGAGCCGAAACAAATGCCGCTTTGAGCCGGTTTTAAGGCTTCCCTTTGGGCCTCTGGGGCCAGGATTTGAATTGGCATTCTTCCTAATCAGGGCCACCAAGGGAGCCACCAGTGTAGAGAAGGGGGGGGATAAATTTGGGTAATAAAAATTGCAAACCCCAAAAAAACTTAATGGCCCGAAGGCCCCCCTTTTGGGGGCCACAGCAAACCCCGCGGAGGCTTGGAGGGTTTCCACCCGGAGACCCCATAAAAGGAGATGTACCCTAAAAAGGGGAAAGGCGGGGCACGTTCAAAAAGGGCACTTTTGGGGTTTGGGCCCAAAGGCTGAGAGTGCGGGGTGGGCCTGAGGACCTGGGGGGAAAATGGGGGCGATGAGTCTCGAAAATCGGGGGAAAAAAAGATGGGGAAATGGGTCCAAGTAGACAAATTACACAGACAAAGAGTGGGCCCCAAAAGGGATCTCATTAACAAAGTTCTAAAAATCCAGCCGGGGGTTGCAGAGACCGAATGGCTAACCAAATACCGAAACCCCCGCCCCGTGTATTAAATGCCTTTTTCCCTTTCGCCCATTTTTCCCCCAAAAGCGGATTAAGGTGGGCCCCGCTAAAACCATTTTTAGAAAATTTTTTCGCCCCACGCGGCGGTCAAAATTTTTCGGAGTTTTAATAATAATAATAAATAATAATTTTTAAATTTCTATAGCGCCAAACATATTCCCCCAGCACTTTCCCAATTTTAAGGGGGGTGAAACATAAGAAAATTTACCTTTAAAAAGAACTTAAAAAATGGGGGACACGGGGGGGTATGGGGACCCTGCTCGGGAGAGTTTTACAATCTATTATGGTGAAAGGGGTTTGAGAAAAAAGGGTTAAGAAGTGCTCAGTTTACAAATGGCCCCCAGCCATTTTTACATAAATAAGGGGTGGTTTACATAGAAATTGGGTGACCCCCCCACCCTGACAGAAACACTTATACAGATAAGTCCCTGTGGGGTGCCCTAGTGTAGGGATAAAAAAGGTGTGATAGCATTGGGGAATCTTGGTAGGCCAGGTGAGAAGATGTTTTCTCAGGGCCCCCCCTTAAAAAACTGTGGGGTTTTTTGAATGTGCCTGATCGCCCGCGGTAGCTATTCCAAAGGGGCCCGGGTGAACGTGTAAAAATCTTGGAGAGGGGGCATGGGAGGTTGGGAAATGATTGAGAATTTAGCTGTAACATCAGCGGGGCGGAGAGCAGGGTTTGGAAAAATTGGGGTGGAAGAGATAAAGGGGGGAGATGTAGGGAGGGCAACACGTGGAGAGCTTTATGGGTGAGGTGGTGAGTTTTTATGTTGTATTCGGTACGGGAGGGGGAAACCCAGTGCAGTGACGGGCCCACAGGGTAAAAGGATCATTTATAGCCCTGGGGAAAAAGGACAAGCCTGGCGCGCATTCAAAACAAAATTGCAGAGGGGGAGTTTGCAGGGGGGGTAGACCGATAAGCAAGGAGTTGCAGTAGTCAAGACGAGAGGGGAATAAGAAAAACCCAATGGGGGTTTGGGGCTGTTTCCACAGTGAGAAAAGTACAGTTTTTTGGAATTTTTTGGGAGGTGCAGATGACAGGAGGGGGCCCAAGGGATTGGATTTTAAGGGGTTTGAAGGACAAATTAGAATTAGAAAACCCCCAAGACAGGGGCCCTGTGCCTGGGAGTTATGGTGGGCCACACCCCGGGAGACCGAGAAAAGCAGGGTAGGGAGGGTTTAAAGAAGATGGGGAAAGACAAGAATTTTCGGTTTTAGTGGGGTTTAGTTTCTTTTGGAGAAAAGGCCCATGAGTCTAGACAGGGGGACAGACATTCAGGGTGTTTTGTATCAGGGGCAGGAGTAAATGTTTGGGGAGGGGGTTTGAATAATTGGGGTCATCGCAAAAGAGAGGTAGGGAAGCCAAATCTGCTGATGGTTTGCCCCAAGGGGGGATGTGTAAAGTGAAAAAAGGAGAGGACCTGAACTAAATCCCTGGGGAACCCCCGGGACGAAAAGAGGAAGAGGAGAGGGGGGTTAACCACCCAAATTTAACACTAAAGGGGAAGGGGTTTCAGAGAGGTAGGAAGAAAACCCAAGCGAGAGCGGTGTCCTGGATGCCAAGGGTGCGAGCAGGGGTGAGGAGAAGGTGGTGTTTCCACAGTGTAAATGCTGCAGAGAGATCCAAAGAAGCGAAACGAGTTTTTCCCCGGGATTTGGCAGTGAGGAAAAATCATAGAGCCCTTTAACTAGAGCATTTTCTGTGGGTCAGGGTGGGGGAAAACCCGGTTTGTAAAAGGATCGAGAAGTGAGTTATGGGAGAGATAGGGAAATTAAACGGGAGTAGCCCAAAATTTCCCGGGAAGTTTAGAGATAAAGGGGAGGTTAAAATTGGTCGGTAGTTAGAATACGGGGAATGGGTCCAGAGAGGGTTTTTTTAAGTAAAGGGGTTTTAAATGGCGTGTTTAAAAGAGGAGGGGGGAAAGATCCCAGTAAAAGAAGAACGGTTAAGTTTTGGTAAGGGAAAGGATAAATAGCTGGAGAGATAGCCCGGGAAAAAGGGGTGGGAGGGAAAAGGGGTCACTAAGCAGGGGGAAAGGGCGAACAGATGAGAGAACCCGGGAAACCCCTTCTTTTTTGTCGTTGGGTAAAGGGGCTGAGAGCAGACAAAAAGGACGTCCCGGAGGGGACGGGCGGGGGGTTTCTTGAGGATTGGATGAGATTTTTTGGGCCGGGTTTACTGTAAATTTTTTGTTTTGAATTTAAGTGGCCGGGGTCTTCACCCACAGAGGTCAGTGCCGGAGCCGGATTTTTTGGGGCTGAGGGGGGAGTGGAAAGTTTTTCAAACAGGCTTTTTGGGGTTGTTGTGTAATTGGGTGAGGGGGGTGAAATATTTTTTTTTGGCGCGTGAAGGGCAGTGGGGTAAGTGTTTGAGCATAAATTTTTGTAGGGGAAAAAAATTTTGCGGGGTAGCTTTGATTTTCTCCAAAGTTCTCAGCCAAAATTAAAAAATCGCTGCAGGAAGCAAAGCCCTGGGGTTGTGTCCCAAAGGGCTTTGGGCGTCTGATTCGGGTTGGGCGGTGTTGAGGGGTTCCCAAACATGTCCAGGGTGGTTGAAAGGGGTTTCATTGTACTGCTTGCACCAGGTCAGGACGGAAAGTGGGGAGGGGGATTGGGGGCAGTGAGGATGTATGGTGTTTTATGATTCCTAAATTTGGTTCAGGGAGCGAATGTTTCTGGATGGGGCAGGGGGCGGGGTTGTCCAGAAAAGGGCTGAAAATTTTGGTGATAGTAAAGGGAAAAGAAAAGGGTTGTGTTTCCCAGAGAGAAAAAAGGAAAATTTAGGGGAGGTTAGAAATTGATGAGGGGGACTCCAAAAACCAGACCCAAGGGGGCGTGTCCATCCTTGTGGGGGGGGAAATCTGAAAAATTGGGCAAGGGGGCCAAAGGATGTTGGTTAGTGAAAGAAACCGAGGGGCAAAAGGGAGACAAGGGTTGTCGATGGGGATTTTTGAAATCCCCCAGGGATGAGAGTGGGTTTTTCCCCAGTGGAGGGGAAAAAGTGGGGGAAAGCCAAAGGCGGAAAAATGACCCAAAAAACCGGGCGGGGTGACCCCGGGGGGGTTTTTCCCAAGGGCGATTCTGGGGAAAAATGGCCGAAAGAGTTGAGGGGTGGGGGC
The DNA here is from genome assembly GCA_025379985.1 of Phyllomedusa bahiana. Classification (NCBI taxonomy): domain Eukaryota; kingdom Metazoa; phylum Chordata; class Amphibia; order Anura; family Hylidae; genus Phyllomedusa; species Phyllomedusa bahiana. Next base: position 19,556 of record JAODAL010031350.1, read on the forward strand.
CCCTAAAAGGGGGGAAAAAAGTGAGGGGGGGGTGAAAGGGGGAATGCCCTGGTAATTGCAGTGTGGAGAGAGAAAAAGGCCAACTCCTCCACCGGGGCCTTTTTCTCAGGTCGGGGGGTGGGGGTTAAAATTGTAGGCCGCCATAGGGGGAGGGGCAGCAAGGGAAGCGGTGCCCTGATGCTGGAGCCATTTTTCAGGGGAAAAGCGGGAGTTTAAAGGGGGAGTGAGAGGAACAGGTCATGAACACAGTGAGTTTGTTACCAACAGATCGGGCATTCCCAGAGCACATGTAAAAGTGGGGAGGAAAAGACGTTTCAGCGAATAGCAAGCAGATTAGCAGGGTTTTATGGGGGGAGGGGGGGAGGGGTGAGCATTAAAGGAGGGGGGGCCCCGGGTTTGGAGAAAAATGTTCCCCCGCAGCAAAAGCAGGAGAAAGAAAAGTGACAGCAGGTGGTTTAGTGTTTGTTTAGCGGTGGTTTTTTGCGGGCATTATGGAGGTGGTGGTTTGGGGTATTTTTAAAAGGGGGAAAAAAGTGTGTGGGATGTATTAAAATTGGTGAGGGGAGGAGAAAAGGCCTGATGGGGGATAGCATTTTCGGGGGCGACACTGGGGTTTTAGGAAAGGAGGGAGATGGCCCACAAGGGAAGGGCAAGAGTGAGCATAGATTTTAAAGGGGAACGGGTAGCGGTTTTTTACGGAAATTTTTTTCAGGCCCCGAAAAATCATGCAGGGGCCCAAAAGGGCCCGTCCCTTTTTTTTTCCCCCGAAGAAGAAGCCGGGTCCAGCCCGGGGACGAGGACTTTCGGATGAATCCTTTTGGGGGAAAGGGTTTCCCCCTTGACGTACTAAACATCGGGCCCTTTTTTTTCCCGGGGCGGAGAGAGGGTAAACCCGGCCCTGGAGGGGGAAGCCCGGGTTTCAGGTCAATGGGGGCCAAACCTTTAAAGGGCCGGGGTGGGGGAAGAGTCTCAAACCTGGCCTTTTCCAAAAAGGGCTCGACCCAAAAACCAAGGAAGGGCGAAGGTAGACCTGGAGGAAAGGGTTTGGGGGAACTTCCGGGGGGACACTTGAGGGGGCGATTGCGGTTAACAGGGAACGAAGAGACACGCGGAAAACCCCAAAAGCAATTTACTTCACCTGTGGGTCCCAAACCCAAAATCGGGGTATGGTCCTGCAGCCAAGGGGGGGCCCAAAAAGGATTTCCGAGGAAAGGGTCGAGGGAGGACTAAATAGTTTGCAACGTCTCCCTTTTGAAGAGCCCCAATTTGAAGAAAGGGGGCCGAAAGGAGGGGGATAGGGGCCTTAAAAGGGAATTTGCCACTGACCGAGGGGGAAAAACGAACAATAGGTTTCTGCAGCGGGAGTCACCGGGAGACCAAACCTGGGCACAATTTGTGGTTATGAAGTTTTCCCCGCCGATCCTGAGTCGTAAGGGGGGTGCCTGAAAGGTGCTGTCCAGGAAAAAGCACCATATGTTTCGGGCAAAGGGCCCCACGGGGAGGCCGTTCTGGGCAAAATAGGGTTTTCCCTCCCACGAGCCCAGGTGCGGAAGTTTCCCGGGGGGGCACCGGACAGTCCCCAATGAAATTGGGCCCGAACCGCCACAAAAAGAAAACAGAGCTGCTTCAGACGACGGGTAGAAAAAGTTTTCCCCCGGGGCAGGTGGGCTTTTCTCGACCTTTCATTGGTTTTCCCCCTTCAAGGGCCCCTTGGAGGGGAAGAGGTTTAACGCTGGAACGTGGGAGCCAAGCAGGGAGCGGGTGGACGGACGGTTTTTCCCCTTGCAGGGGGGAGTCTTGTTGCCTTTTGGTGAAACGAATATCCCCTCGGGGGGCCCAAAAAGGGTTAGGGCATCCAAGGGCAGTTGGTTAAAAACCCCCCAGCGGCGAGCTGCCTTGATTGGGCCCCAAGGCCCTTTCCCAAATGTCGCCCCAAAGCTTCGTTGTTTTCCCGTCCAGCTCCGAAGCGAGAGTGCGAAAAATGCAACCCCAATACGAGACTGTTTGGGGTCGCCCCGGGCGTAGCCCGGAAACAGCGGGGGGCGGCCGGGCCGGGAAAAATACGGCCCGGGTTCCCCCGAAGAGGTGGGGGAACCCCCCCGGGGGAAAAATTTTGGGGGCCCCCCGTCAGAGGGAAACCCCTCGATCCCCCTTAGAGGCGTAGCCCAACCAAGGCTTCTCCAGGGCAAGAGGTGAATTTTGAAAAGGGCCAACCCTTTGGGTTCCCCTGTAGGGAATTGGTTTCCCCATCATTTTGAGGTGGATGGAGCACTGGCTGATGAACCCTCGGGGGTTCTTGGGGGGTTTTCCATCGTACGTGAGGGGGGAGGCCCGATCAGGGGAAAGGTCCTAACCCAAGCAGGTAGAGCAATGGGTTTCCCAGGGAACGGATGAAAGGGGCAAAAGGCGGTAGCCGATGGAAAGGGAGACGAGTGCCGGTTCTGCATCATGGCCGCAAAATGGTCGATGCGTTTGGGCCCCTGCTGGGGGACGCTGTTGATGTCCCGGAGATTAGGCAGAGGTACCCCGGCGGAAATTTCCCTGGCCAGTCTGTACTGTAACGGAGGAGTGGATCCCCTGGGCCAATGCAAGGGGATGATAAACTAAGCCCCCGCCAGGGAACGGGGTTTTAAGTAGCCCCCGGTTTTTTTTACCGAGCCCGCCGGAAAGCGGGGTGGACTTGCTGCGGCGTGAGGCTTTCCCCGGTCGTTACCCCCGGAATGACTTTTCTTGCGATGGCGGCCGGGGTTTCAGCGTGGTACAGAAACGTAATCCGGGGGCGTAGTCGGGGGCAGGCCCGAAAGGGCAGGGAAGGGAAACAGAGGGGTTTTTTTTTTTGTTTTGTTTCCCCCCAGGGCAGACGGGGCAGGGGGAGGCGGCAAAAAAGGCAAGGTCGGAAACGTAAGCAAGGGGGAATGGTTAAAACGGGGAAATCAAGAAATGAAACCCCAAAACTCTCTAAACACACGGAAAAACACCCAAAGAAATGGCAGGAAGTACTGGGGGGGGTTTCCTTTAAAAAAGGGCCAGCGCCCGACAAAAAACCCAATTTTGGGAAAAACTGGGCCCCTTTAAAAATTTTGAGAAAACCGGGGCGCGCCTTTAAGGGACGGCCATGCGCCGACGGCCCGGGGCAAAGGCCCGGCCGGCGGGTTTAATGGGCGCGGCCCGGTTTAAAAGAGGGCGGCGCCGAGGCAGCAGAGGGGGGGTGCGGGCCCCCCGCAGCCGCCCCCGCCCGGGCCCCCTGGAGCGGGGATGTGGGGCGGGGGGCCCGCGGAGCCCGCACCCCCGTGACATATATATATAAAAAAAATAAAAAAAAATAAAATCTCTGAATGTACAAACTTATATTAAAAAATTTTAAAATTTTTTGTACCCTAAAAAAAAAATCGACACAGTCCCTCAAATTTTAACGTGGCAACAAAAGTGATAGCCTGTAAGTGAAAATGGACAAATTTTCCCCCAAAGTGCCCTTTACTCTCTCAGTGTCATGTATTCGGGTTTGTGTTAAAAAGGCTCAGGTGTGAATGGTGAGCAGTTGTGTTAAATTTGGTGTTACCGCTCTCATACTGGTCACTGGAAGTTCAACATGGCACCTCATGGTAAAGAGCTGTCTTAGGACCTGAGAAAAAGAATTGTTGCTCTACATGAAGATGGCCTAGGATATAAGAAGATTGTCAACACCCTGAAACTGAGCTGCAGCACGGTGGTCAAGATCATACAGGGGTTTAACAAGACAGGTTCCACTCAGAACCGGCCTCGCCATGGTCAACCAAAGAAGTTTAGTGCACATGCTCAGCATCATATTCAGAGATACGCTGTGTGTATATATTGGGTAATAGCCACAGTATGAAGTATACTCTGGATCTCATCTTACTTATTTGCTGGGATAATAAGAATAAGTTTGTCAGCTGCCGGAGGGAGAAAGGAGACCAATTCTGTTCAGATCCTGCCCCCAGACAGAGTAGCACAGATTGACAGCACCAGCAAGGTTAACACGTGGAAGCAAAATAAAACAACAACGACAAACAGATGCAAAGGCTATTTTTATTCAACACCAGCACCAAATGATTGACTTATTGCAGGGGTGTCAAACTGCGGCCCTCCAGCTGTTGGGAAACTACAACTCCCATCATGCCCACTGTTATAGATTATATAAATGCATGATGGGAGTTGTAGTTTCCCAACAGCTTGAGGACCGCAGTTTGACACGCCTGACTTATTGGTTTGTGGTCTAAAAATGATTCATGGGATAAACAGTTTAATCTCTTCTGAGTTTAGTTTACCGTTTGCATGCTTTGAGTGTTTTATATAATGAAAAACATTATGAAAACAAATAATTTGCATAGCTAGGATCCAAACTCATAAACTGTGTGAAAATTAAGTGATCATAAGAATTTTTTTTTTGTAATATTTCAATGTTCATTGACTGACATTGTGAATGTTCTATTATATTAAAAATTCTTTTTTTCATTCAGTCAAGAAAACAAATAATAGTTTATGTAGTTGTTAAAAATATGACACTTTTTAGCTTCTCTTAAAAGTGCAAGGTCACACTATATGTCTTTATAGAGGTTAAAAGTCAAAGGGGAGAATTGACAAAGCATTTTGGTCCCTCTGTATTGTGTCTGTAGGATTGATCCTTGAAACTGTATGCTTGACATACTCCTTATAGACACATTGTACTTTCTGGTGATGACTGACCTGTATGTTTTCTGGCTATTTTAGGGGTCATCAAATTTTTCCTTCAAGAGAGACATTCATGGAAATTTTTTAAAAATTAAAACCCTTTTACAAGTCATAAAGACATGAATGCCTGCAAAGGTTTGTGAACTGCTTAAATGAAAAATCTGCCAAGTCCTTTACTCACAAAACTCCAAAGAAGTGATGTTAGACTGAATTTTCAAGGTCAATGACCTGTTTGCATTTTTTTTTAAAATTAAATTTAAAATTTAAACCCAAAAAAATGCCCCCCTAACGTGTCAAAGACAGCCATTTGTCACTGTGAGGAAATATTTATCACAGCCAATTTGTACAAAACTAATTTATGTACATTGGGTTTTTTAAACCAACCCCAACTATTTTTTCTTAAAAAATGTAATGCTGTAAAGATTTTAAACCAACAAATTGTATTCTGATACTGTAAAAGTCATAAATCAGCCCCAAATATTGAATTGAGAAATGAGCAAAAAAGGGGGTTGCCTCATCTCAAAGTTTCATAGGATGCTGAATGAAAAAAGCTGCTTTGCTCTGTCACTTCCTGGTCAAGCGTCGTTTGCTTTTGATTTTATTCAGACTTCTCTTTTTATTATTTAAAAATTTTAAATAAATTACCTTCTCTGAGGTCCGAGAAGCTTCCAGAATTTAAACAGTGGGAAATTGTTTTTGTCTGAAAGATCGAAACACCCAACTTTCACACTGCTCCCCTCAACCTAGTAAAGTCACCCCCTGTACAGATAGAACAACAGCGGGGGATAAAAGAGTACACAGGCAGTCATTTGGGGGAACCAAAAAGGCACAGGCTTAAAACACTTGTAACTCCTTACAAAAAAAGTGAAAAAAGCAATTTTTTTTGGGAAACATTTTTATTTTTTTCCGTACATTTTGAAAGCTTTCTTGTAGGAGAAAACCCCATTTAAGTAACCCTTTATAAAGATAACATAGAAAAAACTAGGCACTGCTCAAAATACATAACATAGTACAAGCCAGCATGTAAAAAAAGACAACTAAACAGACAAAAAAAGAAAACTTGAATACAGTGGTCTTTATAGATACATCAGTAACTGGTTCCAGGACAACCATTGTTTGTTTAAACCATTGTATGTTGAGACCATAACTCTGTGAAAAACTGTTAAGGGTTTCCGGGGGCCCAAAAAATTGCACCCAGATAATGAAAAAATGGAGATAAAAAAAAATTTGCAGATTACTAATCCCAAAAAGCAAGCCCTTTAAATTTTAACATCAGAGAGAGCTGCTGGAGGCTGGAATTCACTTTCTGTGATGTGGACAGGAGCTTCTTTGGGTCAGGTACTTTACAGATAATGTACCAGAAAAAAGAAAATGTGGCCATTCTTACTTGATGCCCAAAAGAGCCACTTATTCTGGAACATGCAAATAAATATCCCAAGGTCTATAGTTAAGTTTTCATGAGGATATAGAAAGTCCTACACATTTTCATATTGGTATAAGAAGTCTGCACAGATCACCTTGTACCCCTGCTCCATTAGCAGTCAAATAACACCTTAATGTGTTAGCATTGAAGTTAGCAAACATACTTACTTGTAGGGTCTTTTAAACTTTAGAAGCTTTTCCCTTTTTTTAATCCTAAACAGTTTTGTTTTCCTTAGCAAGAAGAAAATGATATATAGATTGATATGGGTCCTTAACCATGATATTTACCCTTTAAAACGGGTTTGCAGTTTTCATTTGTATCACATTGCCTTTTTTCTCTCAATTTTTTGACAGTGGCAACAAAACTGTTATAGGCGAATATGTAATTGGTACACCCAAAGGGCGTAAACATTTGCCCAAAATTTTTGCAGTTATGGGAAATCTAATTTTTTAAGCCCATAAGCGTAGTAAAACTCAATACGAAGGAATAAAAACATTGCTATGGCTTATGCTCACTGTTTTATCCCACTGCTACTAATGATGTAGGTTCTCATCATTTTGCATGTTCTCAGCCACATACAACTCTGAAATGGTGAAGAGTCATAGTAAAAATGGAGAATTCTAAAAACATGAAATTGCATACTATAAAACATAAAACCACAACCAAGAAAACATGACATTGCAATCATTTGCAGATCGATATTTCACTGTGAGAGTTGACACTTGGCCCGGTCGAAAAAAAGCAGTGGATTCGGGCTTTTAGCCATTTTCCCCCAAATCAGAGTTAGGCTAAGTTCATATCTACACAGATAATTTTCAGTTTTCTGCTCCATCATAGGAAAAAAAAGAAAATACTGGCTTTTGTAGATCGTTACAGGAGGACCCCAAGGGCTAAAAGACTAAAAAGGGTCCATCGGGTTTTTTCTGCCAGGTGTATCTTTTTACTGGGAAAAATAGCACTGCATGGTAGAATTTGCAATATTGTCAATGTGGATGTTGTATTATAGCCAAAACACAGTCATAATTAGTGCTCCAAAATTTGTCGAAAAGTTTTTGGGCCTTCCAATGAACTTTTTTGGGGCCCACTCGTATTATAGGGGGCTAAAACGGGGAATTTCTTAAGAACAATTTTTTGCAATTGGGGTTTAACTATATCAGTGATCATTTCTAAAGTTAGCTCTAAGTGAGGTTGTCCACTTCCAGAGTTTTGGGGGGCCCGACGTTTTTTGGTGTACCCATATTTGCAGGCTTGGGTCCCAAAAGGGGGATCCTGTTATGGAGGGTTCTTAAAAAATCCTCTTTTACTCTTTTCGCGTTTTCCCAAAATTTTAAACAATAGTCCATAAATTTAAACCATGCATAGATTTAAAAGAGTGCTGACACTGTGTCAATGCAAAAATTTTTGGTTTATTAAAGCAATGCAGGGAAATTTTTTTAAAAATTCTGTTTTTGGCGAAACTGTTTTTAATACTTTTAAAAAGTAGTTTTAAAAAATACGTCATTAACATCATTATGAAGGATTTAAAAATTTATTTACAAAAAAAGTTTAAATTTAAAACCCCCCTAATTATCATAAAACCAAAAACCCCCCTTCAATTTCAATACCCCCTTTAAATTTATTCAAAAATTTATTGGGGAAAACTATAATCCAATCAAACACCCTTTTTAAAGCTTGCTCAACATCATTGTAGTTAGCCCAGTTACGTTTGGGGGTAAATATTGCTCAATGCTTATTTCCCCAGCAAAAGTTGCAGCATTTTCTGGGCAAGAAGTTAATTTATCAAAATAAAAATAATAATAATATTCTTTATTTCTATAGCGCCAACATATTCCCAGCACTTTACAAATTCAAGGGGAAAAAATACAGTATTACAATTAAAAAAACTTACAAATGAGACACAAGGTGTAGGGGCCCGCTCGTGAGAGCTTACAATCTTTTAGGGGGTATGGGGAAAAATACGGTAAGAAGGGCCCAAATTTACAATGGTCCCGCCATGTTTCATAAATAGGGGTGGTTTTTCATGAAAAAAAGGTAACCCGCCACCCTGACAGCATCAATACGATGGTTTCCCGTGATGCCAAGTGCAGGGAGTGACAGAAATGTGTGTGATAGCAGTTGGGATTTGGTGGGGCCCGACCGAGAAGATTATTTCGGGCCTCTTAAAACTGTGAGGGTTGTGAATGTGCCTGATCGCCCCCGGGAGCTATTCCAGAGAAAATTTGGGCCGCAGTGTGAAATCTTGTAGGCGGGCATGGGAGGTTCGGAATTGGGAATGTAGTCTGATATCTCAGCAGAGCGGAGAGCACGGGTAGGGGGGGGTAGTCAGGACTAGGGAGGGATGTAGGGAGGAGCAGCGCTGTGGAGAGCTTTATGGGGAGGTGCTGGTTTAGCTGTATCCTGACTGGATGGGCAAAACCGTAGTGACTGACCAAGGGGGAGGGATCAGTATAGCGGTGGAGAGAAAAACAAGGGGGCTTTCATTCTGGACAGATTGGAGAGGGAGAGTTGCGGAGGGAGACCCAAAAAAAGGGGTTGCAGTAGTCAAGAGAGAAAGTAAAGGGAGTAATGAGAGTTTGAGTGTTTCCCCAGTGAGAAATGGGGTTTAAGAAAACAGACAGAAATTAGGGAAGTACCTTTTAACAATAGAAATGTGTCAGCATGCAGAATTAAAAAGTATGCAGGACAGCATAATAATACTAATTAAAAAAAAGAGAAAATAAACAAGATGGAAATCTTTCCATAACAATCCTCATACTCTTGTGGGCCAGTCCTACCCTACTCCTAGTGTGTCACACAACAGGGTGTAACAAGCCACATACAGTGAGGAGAAAAAAGTATTTAGTCAGCCCCAATTGTGCAAGTTCTTCCACTTAAAAAAATGAGGGGCCTTTTTTTTTTTAAAAATGGACATCTTAGGTAACCTCAAAAAAAAATTATTAGGGAAAACAAAAGGGGGGCTGTTTTTTAAAAGTCTTGTCTAAAACTTTTGTTGTTGCCCATAACACCCAATCACGTTCCCTTTTAAATTTTATATAGGTCGAAAAAGAAAGGGGGACTTGTTGCTATGGGGAACAAAAAAGTCTTAGACCCAAAACGTTTTCAGATTGCCCCCAAAAAGAAAAACAAGTCCGAAAAAAAACATTGTCTGATTTGGGAAAAAATTTATTTTCAAATTTTGGGGAAAATAAGTATTTTGGGCAGTCAAAGTTATACAATCTTTATCTATACTTTTTTGGGAAAGCAGAGGTCAAACGTTTTTTTAAATCTTACAAGGGGCCACTACTGTTTCTGGTATGTTGGCCCTTCCTCCCTGAAGACTTTCTAGACAGGGATGTTTTGGGGCTGTCGTGGGGGAAATTTAACTCCCTCCAACGGTTTTTTTATGGGGTTTTGGGTTGGGGATGGCTAGGCCCCTCCCGGACCTTGAAATTTCTTAGAAGCTACTCCCATTCCCCGGGGTGTGCTTTGGGATCATTGTCATCTAAAAACGCAGCCAAGTTTCATCTTTAAAGGTTGCACTCAAAAATCACGATACTTCCCCATTCATTCTTTTAGGGACACGGATCAGTCGTCCTGGTCCCTTTTTAGAGAAACAGCCCCAAAGCATGATGTTGCCACCTCCATGCTTCACAGTAGGTATGGTGTTTTTTGGATGCAACGCAGCATTCTCTCTCCACCAAACATGACGAGTTGTGTTTCTACCAAACAGTTCTACTTTGGTTTCATCTGACCATATGACATTCTCCCAATACTCTTCTGGATCATCCAAATGCTCTCTAGCAAACGTCAGATGGGTCCAGACATGTACTGACTTAAGCAGGGGGACATGTCTGGCACTGCAGGATCTGACTCCTTGGCGGCGTAGTGTGTCACTGATGGTAGCCTTTGTTACGTTGGTCCCAGCTCTCTGCAGGACATTCACTAGGTCCTACCGTGTGGTTCTGGGATTTTTGCTCACTGTTCTTGTGATCATTTTGACCCCACAGGGTAAGATCTTGCGTGGAGCCCTAGATGGAGGGAGATCAGTGGTCTTGTATGTCTTCCATTTTCTAATTATTGCTCCCACAGTTCATTTCTTCACACCAAGCTGCTTGCCTATTGCAGATTCAGTCTTCCCAGCCTGGTACAGGGCTACAATTTTATTTCTGGTATCCTTAGATAGCTATTTGGTCTTCACCATAGTTGAGTTTGGAGCGTGACTGTTTGAGGTTGTGGACAGGTGTCCTTTATACTGATAACAAGTTCAAACAGGTGCCATTACTACAGGTAATGAGTGGAGGACAGAGGAGTCTCTTAAAGAAGAAGTTACAGGTCTGTGAGAGCCAGAAGTTTTGCTTGTTTTACTTATTTTCCACCATAATTTTCAAATAAATTATTTCCAAATCAGACAATGTGATTTTCTGGATTTGTTTTCTCATTTTGCCTCTCATAGTTGCAGTCTACCTATGATGTCAATTACAGGCCTCTCTCATATTTTTAAGTGGGAGAACTTTGACAATTGGTGGCTGACTAAATACTTTTTTCCCTCACTATTTTGGAGATCACTGAGGTAGACAGCCACAATTTATTTTTAATATAGTAAGACACATGCATGAGAGATCAAGAATGTGATCTATTTTGTAATACTCTCAGGTTGTAAAAAAACTTGGGTAAAACAAAATGTTAGGCAACAGCAAAAGTGTCATATGGGTTGCCGAACAGAAAATTCACATATGTATACAGCAATGTAGGAGGTAGAAATGTGTAATTTAAGAACAAAGCAGATTGGCCACACAAATGTGTGAAAAGCTGTGCTTGCAATGATGGCGTCCATCGAGGCTGTCACCTAGCTTTCTGACAATTAGGTATAACTACAAAATTTAGTTGTTGAAAAAAGAAGAAAAATCTCAGCAAGGAATATTTGTTCACCAAACAAAACTCAGATCTTACCACTTCCCATAGTGCTGGTAATTAAAGTACATAGCAAGTGGTACCTTAAAGGAGCAATTTAAATTATTAGTAGTAAACCCAAACTCCCTTACCACTGTTGTAACAATATCCTTTAGTGAGTATATCAGAATTTTTAAAGTCATCCTTCCAACAAACAACACAAATAAAAAGAAAATCTTGTGGAGGCCATATAAGTTTTCCCTAGGGAATAGTAATGGCCTGGATGTGTAAGCCTGACCACCCATTCAGTAGGACAACAAAGAAACACTAGTTGTTAATAAAAGCATGAGTAATGCCAGACAATGTTAATTGCTTGTGGCACTGAAGTCACCAAAGTATCCTCTCATTCCTAAGAAATAAACTTTCTCACATGATATAAGCAAGTTCAGTACAGGTTCACCTTCACATGTTTACAGGTATCTATTACTTTAGAAGCTTGGTAATTCATATTCACTCTAGCATATGCAATCATAGAGTGTGCCTACTGCTTCGCTGAAAGAATACTCGATGTCATAAAGAGCACGCTGTATATTGATGATAGTTCACAGGACAATAGATAGCACTCCCTGCTGCCATTCATTCTTAATATTGGATCATCTCAGATCATCTCAGGCCTTATTAGAGCCTATGAACATCATTGAGAAGTGTCCCTGTCTGATATTCCCCTCTATGTCAGGAAGTAGATCCACATCTTAAAGGGGTTTTGCCACGAAGTAAAATTGATGTGGGAAGCTTGCAAATGAAATAACAAACATTTTCACCATTCATTATTATTAAAAATTCTGCACTGTTTATGTTCTAGCTGTTCCTTTAGTGATCCATTGTTTACAGCTCATCTCCAGGGGATACAACCAGGGCTGAGAGCTCCTCAGTCCTGGTCAGACATGCTCAGAAATCACCTCTCCTCTCAGGTATCTACTGAGTGTTCAAACCCCAGGTGCTGTCACTCCACTCCCGTCCTCTGTGCTCCTTAGTAACAGTGCAAATAATTAAAAAAGAAACCTCAATGAGGTATGTGCATTGATAAAGAGAAAAAAAAACCACAGGTTTGGTTCCTGCAGGGATTTGAACTTAGGACCCTGTGCCTGTAAGTAAAAACTGTACCTCTCAGCTACTCACAATGCTTTACATAATCAGACCTTTCTTTGACTACAGAGAGGAAAGGCATGGTGATGTCATCCTGCTGGGTCACATGATAGGCAATTCAAACAAATCACACACGCCCCCTTCTGAGCACACAGACCTGAAGAGCTGGATGCAGGAGGTATGAAATGAGATCGAGGCAAAACCCCTTTAAGAGCAACTCCTGCTCTGTAAGACCCAATCTATCCATATTTTCTAGATTTTTGTTTACAGAGGTTGTCTTTCTCAGACAACCCCTTTAAGGCTTGTAATAGAAAAGATCATAAAAATTGGTATCTGTTGCCTAAGCCATCCTTTATTTGAGGGTGAGTCAATGTTTATCTACAATTCAGTTGCATTTGTGTTGTGGTATCCCAGTGCAAGCAAGTGCTCAGATGGTTTCGGATGTAAGGGCATAATATCTTTACTGTGAACTGTCTGTGACAGCATGCTGTTGTCACTTAGTAATAGAATCGCAAAGTACTTGCGAATTCATCTCCTATTGGCTGTAATTGGCCCATTCACTTTAATGGCAGAAATTTCTGGAAAGTGTAGGATCACATGGGTTGGGCCTCTCTAGTCCAGCCCTTCTCTTAGCAGAGTGCTGGCATTCAGTTGGTGTGTGAGACCCCAGTGTACAGCCCAGTCTAGCTTGACTGAGTGTGCTTGCTTTTCCTCTAGCAGCACACATACTGTTATTAAAGAGCCGGGCCCAGTTAGTCCCAACTAGATCCAGAGTCTATTTTAGACACCCATCCTGGAAGTATAGGCAGACAACACAGACTCATGCAAATAGCATCACTCTCTCAGCTTTAATTGCAGTCCTTGCTGAGCAGATATCTGGAAATAGGACCATCTCTTGCCTCTCCACAAAAGGAGCTAGACAGAGGGAAGAAGCTGACTCAAGGAACCATTGAATTTCTGGTACCCAAGCCAGGTCTCCAGGCAGGACCAGAACTTGATGGTTACCAAGTCATGTTCCTGCTAGACAGGAATTCTACCATAGGACACTGCTACTCATCATCTGTGAGTACAATTGATTCCATAAATACTGTCACCATGAGTCAAGTGGTGACAATTTCCTTAGTAAAGAAATATAGGACTGTGAAATTCCCAAGTAATTTCAAGGCAAAAGTAGTGAACTGCTTGTTCTCTAATAATTCCCCCACACCTGCTTTCACTGCCAGTCAGCTAAAAGAATAACCCCACAAGTACTGTCAACTATTTGTATTTCAGACTGTGTTTCTTACATCCTCTATGAAGCTAGTGATCATTGCCATCATATCCATGGTGCCTGTTTTTCTTATTTGGCACACCACATCACGGACATTCCACCTCCATACACAAAGCATATTAACCTGGAATGTCTCGGGGATTAGAGAACAACACCATACCTGCAACCCCACCTCTTGATGAACATATGTTCACGTGTTTTAGAAGTGTGCCCCAGGTCCTAGGACACTCTAGTTGCCGTGACCACCTTATAAATACAAGCAGGCCCTGCACTACATGTCTGAATGTTTCCTTCTGCATGCCACAGCAGCACTGCTGTTTATGGACGCATTATTTGGTGTGGTTTCTGTCTTATAATTGCTATGCAGGTTTAAAGTTGAGAGGTCAGTACCATTGTCGTAGCTGTGATATTAACCTTGCCTGTCCATTTTCTGTTTGCAGCTAAGAAGAGCAATGCCTGGTGATCAGTTTCTTTGGAATCCATTGAAGACTTTCAGCACAACACAGAAGCAATGTTTGTTGCAATAGAATGTCTGCAAATGGATTGAAAAATGAAAAAATGGTCCCACAAATGTGAAGCCTGCAATTCAAAGCAAAAACCAAGCACTAATGTCAAAAGACACTGGGCCACATGTATGAACCTGTTTAGGTCTAAAACTCACTTTTTTGCCCATAGGTTACTATGGGCTAAAAGAGTGAGTTTTAGACCTAAACAGTTTCATACATGTGCCCCATTGTGTTGTTGCATGACAATTCCTGTCCCATACCACTGAAACCCTCCAGAAACTCAAGCTTGAGATACTGGCTCATCCTCCATATAGTCCTGATCTCGTCCTTTTAGACCAGGGGTCCACAAACTTTTTAGACCGGGGGCCAGTTTACGGTCCCTCAGACCATTGGAGGGCTGGAATATAGTTTTAAAAAAAAGTTTTACTTTGTGGGTCGATACAATTACAGTGATACCCAATTTATTATTGGTCCAGCAGGTATAGGTAGATTTAGGTGGCCCAGCAGGTATAGGTGAATGTAGGTGGCCCAGCAGGTGTAGGTGAATTTAGGTCCCCCAGCAGATGTAGGTAGATTTAGGTCCCCCAGCAGACGTAGGTAGATTTAGGTCCCCCAGCAGACATAGGTAGATTTAGGCCCCCCCAGCAGACGTAGGTAGAATTAGGCCCCCCAGCAGATGGAGGTAGATTTAGGCCCCCCAGCAGGTCTGTAGGTAGAATTAGGCCCCCCAGCAGGTCTGTAGGTAGAATTAGGGCCCCCAGCAGGTCTGTAGGTAGAATTAGGGCCCCCCAGCAGGTGTAGGTAGAATTAGGGCCCCCAGCAGGTCTGTAGGTAGAATTAGGCCCCCCAGCAGGTGTAGGTAGAATTAGGGCCCCCAGCAGGTGTAGGGAGAATTAGGGCCCCCGGCAGGTGTAGGTAGAATTAGGCCTCCCAGCAGACGTAGGTAGAATTAGGCCCCCAGCAGACATAGGTAGAATTAGGTCCCCCAGCAGGTGTGGAGATAATTAAAAATAAAAATTGGATATCACTCTCCTTACCTGGCTCCCCACCACTGTCGCTGCTCCCGGGCTTCTTCTTCACCAGGGCGACGCAGCATGATGACGCTTACGCTGCCCGTTCTGTGGACTCTGGTGAGGCGCATCCTTCCTGCGCCTCACCAGAGTACTCAGCAGAGCGGAGAGCCCTTGCTCTCCGCAGAAGCATCTGTATGTGCGTCCGGCAGACGCACATACAGATAGTCCCGGCGCCGCTACCATTACCGATCGCTAACGTCCTAAGCCGGTACCTTAGCTATCGGTATCGACTTAGGACCCTAACGATCGGCGGCGGCGGGTAGCGGCATCTCCGTGGGACTACTGTGGGTGGGGGACACTCTGCAGCGGACGGGAGGTGCCTGAGGGCGGACACTTACAATATATGGGAGGTGTCTGTGAGTGGCAGAGGGCGGACATTCTGCGTATACATTGCACAGTGTCCGCCCTCTGCCACTCACAGGCACCTCCCATATATTGTAAGTGTCCGCCCTCAGGCACCTCCCTTGCGCTGCAGAGTGTCCGCCCCCCGAAGCTGGCCCCTGCTGTCGCGTGGCTCGCAATGGCTTTCATATTATCTGTCACCGCCCACGGCACCTCCCATCATGTGGGAGGTGCTGTGGCCGGTGACAAGTGATGTGAGGTAGCGCGACAGCAGGGGCCAGAGCGCACAGTAACTCAGAGGACTGCGGCCCTGCCGCAGCCACCACGGGTAACGCAGGTGGCAGCGGCGGGCCCGATAAAAATACGCGGCGGGCCGTAGTTTGAGGACCCCTGTTTTAGACTATCATTTGTTTCGTCATAAAAAGGGGTTGAAGATCCACCTCAGGCCAATAACTCAAGAAGGCGATACATGAGTGGCTCGCTGCTCAACCAAAATAACTATTGATCTAAGGGCATTGATTGTACAATTATGGAAAAAATAAATTAGAAAGCAAAGAGACTATGTTGAAAAGTTATGAAATTATAAGTTTTTCATTTTTATTGAAAGTAAAGTTTAGCTATATTGAGGATAATTATTGACACACTCTTGTACATAAGGGTAACCCTTCACTTTAAACTTCAATGTGTAAGGTCAATATTCATTTATTGCATTTTTTATTAAATTGTAGAGGTAAATAAGCACCATATAGAAATTCTTGACTCATCTATGTACATAATATACAGACAGGCCTATGGATTAAAGTATGTTTTTGTGGTATATGCAGATTTCGCACACATTGTACTATCAATACAGTATCATCCACAAATTCCTACATAAGGATATATAAAACTTGTTTTTTTGTCCAGTAACTCCAGTGAATTCAACCGTGTATAGGAGTAGGTTGTGGATAAACATGGTACCTGGGGTCACCAGTGGAGTTAGTTCCTGGGGCCCACCAGTGGAGTTGATTTTTGGATCCCATCCTACATCTACTGTACATGACTGCACATACTTCACATAACTTTTGCTGTCTGCCTCTCTTCCTGAAAAGCAGCCCCAGCCCTGCCATGCCCAAGGGCCCACCTGGAGGGTCTCCCCTGGTCCCATGTGGGCCAGTCTGATGTAACTTAGGTGGTTGCTTCATTGTGTCTTAAAGGACTTGGCACCAGAAATAGTGTACTATATATCAAACTTCTCATTTACATTACTTTTCATTTTAGAAACATGCAGAGTGGATCTATGGTTTATTATGAGTGATTACAGATGTATGCATTACTAATCAAAAGGATATTGACTTATATGGAAACCACCTTGCTGATATATATATTGCACATTGGCTAACCATTTAGTGAAAGAACATGTCAATTATTAGAGATATTTGCCACGCTTTAATAGCTAATACACGACTACTTAAACTAAAATGACGTGGTCTTAGGTTAAATTCTACAATCACACACCTAAACCAACAGAAAAAAGTGAAACCATCACAGGAGAGAATTTGAAGGAGGAAGTGGCTAATCAGATAAATGTGAGGAAAGTTTGGAAAAGGATTGCTAAGGGGTAATAGGAGATATTGCTGGTGTGTTCTATATGCTGTTCTTGTTTTCTTTTAGTAAAAGTTCTATCAGCTGGAAGAGTTGCTATATTCTTTGAAGCTGGCTCCTGTTTCCCTGAAATCAGATTCCCTATTCCCATGGCTCTACTCTGCAATGCCAGCACAAATACACATCAGCAGCTGCACAGCACTTTAAAGAGTTAGCAATGAGTTATCAAGCAATTACTTCTTCCATTTAAGACTCTGCCTATGATTTTTATTTTGGGTCAGAAGTAAAAGGAAGATCAGCTATGTGAACAGAACCAAATGCATAAAAATACTTATAACCTTTGAAGGCTTCTAAGTCCCATTGAAGAAGTCAAGATAGTAGAGAGATAATGAGCAGGCTATTCATTATATTAATTGATAGGGACCATTTACAGAAAACAGAATATTAATAGCTAGTGTTGCACTTTGGATTTGGGTTTAAGTCAAATTTGATTCAAATCCTAGTTATTCGATTCTGCTTGGCCATAATCAATTTTTTGCATAAATCACTGAAAAATTTACAATAACACTAATCCAGAGTTGGGCTTACGGTTTACTGGTTTGCATAAAGAAAAAGGCTTATGGGAAAAGAGCTGAGGAGCTCCACAGCGCACTCTATTGGATGTAGTTATCCTCAGTTCACATGTAGCTTGCAGGAGCCTAGCAATGTAAAAGGGATTTGAACCAAACCAGTTAAGTTCAACTACAGACAGCTGTTTCGGGGTATTTGCCCCTCGTCAGTGCAGTGTAGAACTTACAGGTTGGATGGGTGAGAGGCAAGAGTGGCTTCGAAAGGGGAAAGATCTCTACTTGAGGGTTTACTGGTTTGTAAGGGTTAACTTATTGCTACTCAGCACTTCTGGTCTGGTGATGTTTTAGTCTGATGTCACTTCTGGACCAATGTCACACTGGGAAAACCCTAATATGATGTTGGACTGGAATTGATGCTGGACTGAAAGTTTTGTGGAGTATTAAGTAAAACCACACGGCTTTAAATTTCAACAAATCAATTTAATAAGGTAGCTTATTATTTTCAAAGCACCAAAGATGTACATTCTTAATAATTTATTTTTTATTTTTTGTACATGACCTGTTTTACAGTCCTTTGCGTCTGTCTATGCGTGCGATTATTTGTCGAAGCGTCCTTATCCAGTTAACGCCTCCAGTCGGTGTATTCATACTTTTATTTAGGCAGAGCTTACTTTATGCCATTAAACAAATTATGTAGATGGCTGTAAAAGGGGGCATTCCCCGAAACATTGTAGCCATCTACACAACTTGATCTGAAGACATAATGTGAGCTCTGCCTAAATAAGATTGTGAATATACTGACTGGAGGTGTTACCTGGATAAGGATGCTATGACAAATATTTGCATAGACAGATACAAACGACTTTGATACAGGTCATGTACAAAAAATGTTTTTATTAAGAATGTATATCTTTGGTGCTTTGAAAATAAAAAGTTGCTGTATTAAATTGATTTGTTGAAAATTAAAGCCGTGTGATTTGAGTCACGTACTAGTGAATGCAATAGTGGGGTCGGAACCCACACTCGGTGACTGAAAACCTGTGTCAAGAAAATAGATTTAGGGTATTATGATATAAAGTGGACCTGAGTGTTAAGTTAACTCTTACATGCTTAATATTCTATACTATAACCCTAACCTCAGCTTTGTTTATGGTTAGGTTATGGTTAGGATTAGGGTGACAGTGAAAAACTTTATTTCTCGAATGACATAAACCTGATTTTTTTTTCACGAAATTGGTTAAAACAAGGACCAATATAGGTTTCAGCAGCACTATTAATTTTTTGTAACAAAGCAGTTATACTAATGCCTCAGCTCACTGCTGATCATTACTCTGGTTACCTGTTTTTTTGTAGAATTAAATGAACAGTCGCTTAGTAATTTCCAAAACTCTCCACAATGCTGCACCATCATGCATCTTCACTCTATCTATCTTCATCAAACTTACTCATGATTTACAACTGTTATTCTCTATTGTTACAGACTCTCAACCCCATTGTCAGGACATCTCCAGTGCAGAAACCATTCTGTGGAGCTCACCAATCTATTTACTCCTAGTATTCCTAGTTTTAAACATGTCTTTAAAAAAATATTTTTTTCAAAGAGGCCTATGCAACATACACATAGGGCCACATGTATGAAATGGTTTTAGTCTAAAACTCATTTTTTTCCCCATAGGTTTCTAAGAGGAAAAATTGAGTTTTAGACCAAAACCGTTTGTAACGGACTTGGTGGTGGATCCGCTGGACCACGTGCATAGAGCACTGTGCAATGAAACCCCGGCAGAGCTTGGGATCCCCGGCAAAGCTGGAGGGTAGAGGGAGCCGAAGCTTGGGTCCCACGGTGGCCAAAGGAACTGCAGATGTAGACGGAGCCACGGACGGAGGCGGAGACTGCTGCTGGGATGCAAGGAGCTGACGCATCATGGCGGACAGCTGGCCCAACTGCTGTCCCTGTTGTGCGATTTGTTGCGATTGCTGGGCAACAATCGTCGTAAGATCCGCGATGCTTGGCAGAGGCACCTTGGCGGGATCCATGGCTGGATCTTACTGTAACGGACTTGGTCGTGGATCCGCTGGACCACCGCAAGCGATGGAGTAAGCCACGCCAGGGAACGGAGTCTAAGTAGCCCCCGGTTTTCACCAGAGCCCGCCGCAAAGCGGGATGGACTTGCTGCGGCGTGAGGCTACCAGGTCGTTACCCCTGACGTGACTTGCTTGCGGCGGCAGCCGAGGTGCAGCGAGGTACAAAATCGTAATCCAAGAATCGTAGTCGTGGGCAGGCAGTATGGTCAGGGCAGGCGGCAATGGTTCGTGGTCGTGGACAGGCGGTAAGGTCAGGGCGGGCGGCAGAGGTTCGGAGTCGGGAAACGTAGCAAGAGATCTGGTACACGGCAAGGCAAATATACTATCAGGAACGCTTTCTCAAAGGCACAGGGCAACAAAGATCCAGCAGGGAAGTGACGTGGGACCAAAACTTAAATAATTAGCCAATTACCGGCGCACTGTCCCTTTAAATCTACATGAACGAGCGTGCGCGCGCTAGGGGGCGCGCATGCGCATACCGGCCAGCAGGGGACGCGGACCGAACGGGAGCGCGGTCAGGTGAGGAGACGGGACGGATGCGACCACGGGCGACAGTAGGACCCGCGGCGGCACCCGTCCCCGCCGGGGACCTGCCTCGGGGGACACGGGTGCGACCGCGGTCCGTGGACCGGACCGCGGCGCAACCCGTTACAGTACCCCCCCTTAGACCTCCCCTCCTTTTTAGGATGCAGAAACCTGAGGATGAGGTCACGATTCAGGATGTTGCATTCTGGCTCCCAGGATCTCTCCTCGGGTCCGAAGCCCTTCCAATCTACGAGGAAGAAGCGCTTCCCTCTGACCGTCTTCATCTCCAAGATGTCCTTTACCTCAAAGATGTCAGCGGACTTGGCTACTGGGGAAGGTGTTACATTCCTGTGAGAAAAACGGTTCAGGACCAGCGGCTTAAGGAGGGAGACATGGAATGCGTTTTGGATCCGGAGAGATGGAGGCAAGGAGAGCTTGTACGTCACCGGGTTCAACTGCCGAAGAACCTTGAAGGGTCCGAGGAAGCGAGGGCCCAATTTAAGACTAGGAACCTTCAGGCGCACGTACCTCGAGGAGAGCCAAACTTTGTCCCCTGGGAGGAATGTTGGGGCAGGTCTTCTCCTCTTGTCAGCCTGAGTCTTCATACGGGCAGAGGCCCGAAGTAGGGAACGTCGCGTCTCCTGCCAGATGGCCTTGATATCCCGAACTTGGTCGTTGACAGCGGGCACATCCGAATCAGTGGGCAGGGGAAGGGGGGGGGGTGCGGGTGGCGGCCATAGACTACAAAGAATGGAGAGACGCCGGCTGCCTCCGAGACGCGATGGTTGTAGGAAAATTCAGCCCAAGGGAGCAGCTCGGCACAGTTGTCCTGACGTCCAGATACAAAGTGACGCAGGTATTCCCCCAGAATCTGGTTCACCCGCTCCACCTGCCCATTGGATTGAGGGTGATATGCTGACGAAAAGTCCAGCTTGACTTGCAGACGGGAGCATAGTGCACGCCAAAATCGGGAAACAAATTGAACACCGCGGTCGGAGACAATGTGTGAAGGTAACCCATGAAGTCGGAAAACATGTCGGAAGAAATGATTAGCTAATTGTGGAGCAGACGGCAGGCCAGGGAGAGGCACGAAGTGGGACATCTTCGAGAACCGGTCTGTAACCACCCAGATGACCGAATTCCCAGAGGAGGCCGGAAGGTCAGTGATGAAATCCATGGCTATGTGCGTCCAAGGGATCTCTGGCACGGGCAGTGGATGCAAGAGACCTGCAGGCCTGTGGCGTGGGACCTTGTTCCGAGCACATGTGATACAGGCGAGCGTGAAGTCCTTGACATCCTGTGCCAGAGTCGGCCACCAGTAGTGCCGTGAGATCAAAGCGTAGGACTTCCGTGCTCCGGAATGACCAGCCAAGAGAGAGCTATGCCCCCATTCCAACACCTTCTTCCTGCGTGCCGGCGGCACGAAAGTCTTGCCAGTAATAATAATAATAATCTTTATTTATATAGCGCCAACATATTTCGCAGCACTTTACAATGTAGAGGGTATAATTACAGACAAAAAACAGACATTACACAGTGAAAGCTACATACAGGTGAGACACAAGGTGTGAGGGCCCTGCTCGCAAGAGCTTACAATCTAAGAGGGTGCGGGGAAAAAAAGGGGGAGAAGTCAAAATTTTAAAATGGCCCCAATGTTTTTAAAAATTTTGGGGGGAGGTTTAAAAAAATTGGTGAACCGCCACCATGATGACTTTATTACGATAATGCCTGTGAGTGCCCGTGTGGGGAGTGAAAATGTGTGTGAAGAGGTGGGGGTTAAAATTAGTGGTTTTGGTAGGTTTGCCTGAAAAGATTGTTTTGGGACACTCTTAAACGCAAAGGCTGGGATTGTGCTGAGGGGTACGGGTAGGATTTTCCAGAAAATGGGTACAGACGTGCAAAATCTTGAAGGGGATGGGGGGGTTCGGATGATGTGTCGTGTTTGAGCCCGTAGTGGGGAGAGAGCAGGCAGGGTGGTAGACAGGATGGGGGAGGAGAGTATGGGGTGCACCCTGTGGAGGCTTTTGAGTGGATGATTGGGGTTTATGCTGTATTCTGTACTGGGGGGAAAACCAGTGCGGACGACACGGGGGGTTTTAGAGCTCAGTATAGGGTGGAGAAAAAAGCAACCTGGCTCTGCATTCGGAAGTTTGGAGGGGGGAGAGTTTACGGGGGGAGCCCAATAAGCAAGATTACAGTAGTCAAGACGAGAATGAAAAAGAGCAACAATGAGATTTTTGAGTTGTTTCCACAGTGAAAAAAGGGAGGGTTTCGGGAGATGTTTTGAGGGAAGTGCAGGAGGGGAAGGGATTGGTATTGGGGGTAAAGGTAAATCAGATCTAATAACCCCAAGTGGGGGCTGCTCCCCTAGGTGTTATGGTGATGACACATGAGAGAGAAATAGCAGAGGGGGGGTTGTTTAAGTAGATGGGGGAGAAACAAAATTTTGGTTTTGGTGAGGTTTGTTGGAGATAAGAGGGGAAAATGTGAGAGAAGGGACAGACGCACTGGTGTTTGTGGCGGGGGCAGGATGAGGTCTGGGGAAAGGTTTTAAAATTGGTGTTTCGCGTGAGGTGGTACTGGAAGCCAAATCTACTGAGGGTTTTGGCCAATGGGGGTTATATTGAAAGAGGGGGCCCAAGAATCCCCCTAAAGGGCCCCCACGGCAAGGGGGAGGGGAAAGGGGAAGAAAACTGAAATGAGACACTGAAGAACGGTCAGGAGGTGGGAGAACCAAGCGGAGCAGTGTCCTGGATCCCAAATGGTGCTGAGCTGCTGAGGAAAAAGTGGTGACAACAGTGTCAAATGCTGCAGAGAGATCCAAAAGAACCAACAAGGTTTTTTTGCCTGAGATTTAGAGTGTGGAGATCGTAGAGATTTTAATAGGCTTTTGGGGGTGTAAAGAGGGGAACTGTTTGAAAGGGATCCAAAAGAGAGTTAGAGAAGATAGGGATTGGGCGAGAGTAGACCGGGCGTTCCCAGGGCTTAGAGAAAAGGGAAAGGGTTAGAGACTGGTCGGTTTTGGCAGCACAGGAGGGGTAAGGGGGGGGTTTTTTTGTGGGGAGTTATAGTACCCTGTTTAAAGGAGGGGGGGAAGATCCCAGTGGAGAGAGGGGGTTAAGTTGCAAAAAGGGAGGAGGATATGGGAAATAGATGGAGAAGGTGGGGGGGGAAGGGGTGTAACGGGTGGGGGGCGAGAGACAGGGAAGTTAAATACTTCTTTTTGTCTTTGGGTCAAGAGCTGAAAAACACTAAGGATGTGGGGGGGGCGGAGGGTTTCTGCTTGGGGTTTGTGTAGATGTTATGGGGGTACTGTCAATTTTGTCTTTGAAGTGAGGGGGCCGCCCCTCAGCCAGGGTCGGAGGGGGGGCTGACTTTAGGCCTGAAAAGGGGAAAGTGGGGTGTCAACAGGCGTTTTGGGTTGTTGTGAAAAGGTTTGAGATGGGGAGTGAAATTTTTTTTTTTGGGGCGCTGTGAAGGGCAGGTATAAGTCCGGCTAAATTTTGTAGTGGAAAAAGTCTGGGGTAGTTGATTTTCTCCCAACGTCACACCCCGGGAGCATTGTTGCAGGAACCGAGTTAGGTGGGGCCCAAGGGGCGGCGTTGACCTTGTGGTACGGTGTTGGAGTGGTGCCAATATGCCCCAGGGGGTTTGAGAGTTTCTTTGTTTGTTTGAAGCCAGGTCGGGACGGGAGAGGGAGGAGTTTGGGGGGCAGTGAGGATTTAAGGGGTTTAAAGAGTTCCCTGGGTGTTAATGGGCGGATTTTCTAAATGGGTAAAGGGGCGGGTGTGTCCAGAAAGGCTGAGAATTGATAGAAAGGATAAGGTTATGATCGAGAGAGCAAAGGAGTTTTGGTGAGGTTAGAAATTGATGAGAACGACGAAGCCCAGAAAAGAGATTTCCCATCCTTGGGGGTGGGAGAGTCAAAACGCAAGAGGCCAAGAAAAGAGGTCAGTGAAAAAAACGGGGGCAGAAGGAAAGGGGGGTCATCAAGGGGATGTTGAAATCCCCCTATGGGTGGGCATTTCAAAAAAGGGGAAAAATAGGGGACCGGCAGCGAAATTATCCAGAAATTGGCGGGGTGGTGGGGGGGTCTGTACACAACGCGTTTTGATGGAAAATGCCAAAAAGGTCTATGGTTGGACTTAAAAAGGGGGAAAGTGAGGGAGGGGCGGGGGGAAATGACCGGTAAGTGCGTTGGAGAGAAAGTATCCCGACCCTCCACCCGGGGCCTTTCTGGGGTTTGGGGGGTGGGTGAAGTTGGCCCCCCATGGGTGAGAGGGGCGGGGGGAAGCGATGTAGGTGCGGACCCATGTTTCTAGGGAGTTCTGGGATCTGCGGGACCCCGGGAACCAACCCGTTGGGAGAAATGATGGTGTGACACGGGTTCTTCCCCGCCAAAGCCCGAGGCACGGGGGAGGGCGTCAGCCGTGACGTTTTTTTAGCGGGTTTGGGAAAAGTATGCGAAAGTTGAAGGGAGAAAAAGAGAGACATCGGGCTTGGTGAGGATTCAAGCGCTGGGGGTGTAGAAGTACAGTAAATTCTTTTGGTCCGTAAAAATGTCGTTTGGGTGAGAGCCCCCCCAGCAGTGCGCCACCTCCCCGGGCTAACTTGTGGCCAAGATTCCCGGTCCCCCTGGCATAGTTCCGCTCCGCCGGCGGGAAAAAGGTCTTAGGAAAACCCATGTAGAAAATTTTCCCTTGGGACCCTTTCTGTGTGGGACGCCCCTGCCCCCCCAGAAGAAAATCCCCTCCCAAAAAAACGGCTTTCGGGTCAGGCCGGACCAAAAAGGTGAGTGGAGAAGGGTTTTTAGATCAAAAACGCCTTTTAGCCCGATGGGAGCCCCCCCCCCCCCCAAATGGGGAAGTGGGGGAAAAAATTGACGGTAAAAATTTGCGAAGCCCCGGAACGTGGAGGCCCCAGACCGACAGGGGAGGCCCTTGTGCACCCTAAGTTTTTGGGGTCTCTTAGGCCCTTGGTTGAGATATATACCCCCAGGAAAGGGGAGGTGGTTGATGGAATAAAATTTCTCCCGTTGGGTAAGTCGATTGCTGCGCAGACGTCGCAGAACCTGGGGCATTGGGTCGGTCATTGAAGATCAGGGGGGAAAAAATTGGTGTCATCCAAGTAATTAACGCAGGGGGTACAAGAGATCCCGGAAACATCGTTAACAAATTTTGAAAAAACTGTGGAGGTTGCAGAGCCCCAAAAGGGGATCAGAGATATTCGAAATGTCCTCTGGGGTTTTAAAAGCCGTATTCCACTCGTCCCCCCCCGAATTTGATGAGGTTTTAAAGGGACCTGCAGACCAACTTGGAAAACCTTAGCCCCCCTTTAGGCGGTCGAAATTTTTCATAAGTGGGGGAGGGTAGGTTTTTTTTTACGGTGATTTTTTGAGCCCCCCAGTCATCACGGGGAGGGACCATCCTTCTTCTGTAGAAGAAAACCCTGCTCCGGTGGGGGGGGGATTACGGATAAAACCCCTTTTTGCAAGTTCCCGTATGTACCGACATGGCCGAGCTCGGTAGGCGGGGGGTAGACCCTTCCCGGGGGGTGGTTTGGAAGGAGGCAATGGGGCAGTCGTAAGGCCCATTTGGTGGCAGCGTATCGGGCCTCCTTCTCGGAGAAAAGTCCCCAAAAATCCTGGTACTCAGTGGTAGCCCGGCAGGGTCGGCAAGCGGGGCGGAGAAAGGGGGTAGGATGGGCGTGGTACCTCCAAACAGAGGTTCTGGCATTGGTCTCCCCAAAGCAGGACCTCCCTGTCTTCCAATCCCGGTAGGGGCGGACGTTGCGCCAGGGAAGCCCCGAGGGTCGCCGAGGAACAGGGACGAACGTTGAACCTGATTTCTCCTTTTGTAGAGCCCCCCCCGGAGATCACGGCCCGGTTTTTAATGGGGGGTCATGGGAGCCCCCCTAACCCAAAAAATCAGCAAAGGTTTCCCAGGCGGGCTCAGGCACGCGGTAAAGGGTACCAAAAAGGATGGATAAAGTACCCGGGTGCCCCGAGTCCGGAAGGCTGAATCCGGAACGAAGAACCAGGGCAGACGTCACTCCATGGCATATCAAACGGGAGAGGAAGAAACTGCACCAGGGCCCCCTTCCCCCGGCCCCTAGGTGAGAGGTTTCCCCACGCTGAGGACGAAGGGGGGAACTTCTGGGAAATGGTCCGGGTGGCGCAGTAGAGAATAGTTCCTGAAAGACGGGGGTTCCCCCTTTGCTCCCTTTTAAAGGGGGCCCGGGCCACTTCATGGTTCCCCCTCTGAGGTTTGGGGGGTGGAATTGGAGAATGCTGGAACCAAGGAGCCCGGTAAAACGTCGACGAGCAGAGCAGCCCTCTTTTTTTGGCGAAGCTTTCCTGCCCCTACTGAACCTTTTATCAACAGTGGCAAGGTGAATTATTGTTCGGGAGGACGGGAGGTTTTTGCTGCTAAACGTCTTTTACCTGCTGGGCGACCCCTTTTTTAAGGTGGGGCGGGGCGCATCGCCATGCGAGCTGGGCCCGGGGAGGAAATTTAACCGCAAGTCTCCCCCAGGGACCGCCCTGCGAAGGCTCAAGGGGCGGTCTCAGCCGAGGAAGCAGCGCCGGTCCCCGAAAACGGTGCGGAATTCCCGGAGGAAAGGGCGTAGGTCCGCAGTCACAGGGGGCGTTCCTGTCCCGGGGCCCTTCCCCGGGAATGAGGCTCACAACGAAGGCCCCCTTAGACCTCTCCCAGGAAAATATCCGCCTCAGTCCCCGTGCATAGAGCATGCGTAATAAACCCCCCCAGAGCTTGGGGTCCCCGGCAAAGCTGGAGGGGAGATGGAGCGAAAACTTGGGTCCCCCGGTGGCCCAAAAGGAAAAAATGCAGATGTAGACGGAGCCAGGACAGGGGGGGAAGGGGTGCTGTGGGATCATGGAGTGAGCATTTGGGGGACAGCTGGCCCCAAAATGCTGTCCCCGGTGTGCGATTTGTTGCGTTGTGGGCAACAATGTTAAGTCCCCGTTGCTTGGCAGAGGACCTGGCGGGATCCATGGGGATCTTACTGTAACGGACTTGGCGTGGTCCCGGACCACCCCAAGGATGGGAAGCCCGCCCGGGGGAAAGGAGTCTAAGTAGCCCCGGTTTTCACCGAGCCCCCGCAAAAGCGGGATGGACTTCTGCGGGTGAGGCTAAGGTGTTACCCCCCACGGACTGCTTGCGGCGGCGCCCAGGTCAGGAGGTACAAAATCGTAAACCAAGATCGTGTCCGTGGGCAGGCAGATGGGAGGGCGGCGGCAAGTTTTGGGTTGGACAGCGTAAAGGGCAGGGCGGGCGGGAGAGTTCGGAGTCGGGAAACGTAGCAAGAATCGGGACCAAGGGAAATATATCAGGAACGTTTCTCAAAGGGACAGGGCAAAAAGATCCCGCAGGGGGAAATGACGTGGGACCAAAAATTTAAAAAGAGACAGCGCCGGGAATTTGCCAATTACCAGGCACTGTCCTTTTAAAATTCATAAAACGAGGTGGGGGCGCCTGGGGGGCACGGCGCATCCGGCCAGCAGGGGGGGGGAAACGAACGGGGGCGGGTCGGTGGGAGACGGGAGGATGCGCCACGGGCGACGTGGCCCCGGGGCGCCCCCGCCCCCGGGGGGGCCCTGCCCGGAGGCCAGGGTGGATGGGGTCCGGGACCGGACCGCGGCGAACCCCTTAAACTTTTATTTTGTGGCCTAGTTATAGCCATTATAAATTTGACCTTTTTTATAAATATCCCAATCCCTTATGCCCAACAAAACACCCCTCCTCTTACATTATATCATTGGCCCCCTGGGGATTTTTAAAACTTACCTATTTTCTCTATCCTCTTTCTTTCCCTTTATGGTAGGTTGTTTTTAAAAGGAGGACAAAAATAGTTTTTTTTATGTTTTCCCCTTGTTTATTTAACTTTCCAATTACACTCCAAAAATATAATAATGAGTTTGTTAACTTTCTGTAAAATTGTCAATAGTGTCCATTTGTCTGCGATTACAGAATTAGATTGTGAGCCCCAATGGTGATAGGGATGGGTGTGAATGGGAACAATCTCTGTACAGCAATTAGAAATCTCTTGGTGCTATGCAAGCAATGGGAAATAACAAAAATAAATAACTAGAAAACGGCACTTGTTTGCACACTTCATACAATATGTGCATGGCAATTAAAAATGTATTAATTTTAAAGTAATCTCTTTGTCAAGTTAGAGGTTTTTTAAATAGAAAACCTTGAAAATACCTTCAAGGAAAAGTGTGGGTGTTTTTTGTTATTAAAAAGGTTGAGAAGTGCATGCATCCTCTAATTTGTCCTGTTGTACAGTAAGTGACCTGGTGTAGAAGTGCTCCTGCTGTGCTAGTGTTTAAAGTACAAAGTAGTACTTTTAAAATTGTTCCATGAGGTAAATTGCGTGAAAGTGTGACAGCAATCCCCCGCAAAACTGCGCAGCAAAGCGTAAATTTTGGGTTTGCTTTTTGAAAATAAAAAGTAGAGAAAAACCCATACGTCACCCCTCTCCCCCCTTTTTATTCTGTAGTGATGATCATTCGCAGCCCCCAATGGGAAGTTGTCCCTGTAATCAGCAGCCCGTGACCAACAGGAGAGCAGGGGGAAATTCCCGGGGATTTGGGCATGGTGGGTCCCTAAGCATGGTAGACCTGTGGCTGCTTTCCAGGTAAAAAGGCAGACGAAAGGGAGGCAGAGGGCACAGGTTTTGTGCAGTCGTGTACACGAACTGTAGGATGAGCCCCAAAAAACAATCCAGTGGGGCCCCCAAAAATTGCCCCCATGTTGGGGCCCTTTTGGCCCCCGTGAAGATGTTTGGCTGCAATCTTAAGCTGTATATCATTCTTAGGGAGGGAGAAAGAGAAGAGGGGGGCAGGAATGCGTTTGTGGGAAGTGTTGCTTTTGAATTTTTTCTGCGACTTGGTAAATTAGCAGATTCCCTAACCTTCTT